>CAUYRT010061269.1:0-49313 GCA_963574885.1 Lepilemur ruficaudatus
CAGAGTAGATTTTTTAATGTCACAAGATAAGTCAACTTGAGTGGTAATATATTTTGGGAAATCAGTTCACTACAAATTGTGACTGTAAACATTGTACTGTAAATGCTTTGTAGTTTTCCCCCAATTAAAAAAAAAAAGAAAAAAAATACTGATATACAAGATGGAATTATCAGACAAGGTATTTAATAATAAAAATGGTTATTATGACTATGAAAAAAAAAAAGTGGTCATGGACAACTGGACAATGAGGGAAGTGACAGAAAAAAGTGTCAAAGCAGATTGAAGACCTTCTGTTTACATCTCATTAGCTAAGTCATTGGCTAAAACCATGTCAACTGACCACTCCTGACTTTAAGGAAGCCTGAAAAATCAAAATTGTTTGATCTGGGGCATATTGATTTTCCAAGCAAAATCAGCCTGAGTAACACAGGAAGATGCTGACTCTTAAAACAAACAAACGCACACAAAAAATCCTTAATAGCAGAAAGTCATCCTTTAATCACCTGCAAACAACTCAATTGATACTGAAAGAACTTCTTTTCAAATATCTGTATTTGGGCCAGGCGCGTTGGTTCACATCTGTAATCCTAGCACTCTGGGAGGCCAAGGTGGGTGGATTGTTTGAGTTCAGGAGTTTGAGACCAGCCTGAGCAAGAGCAAGACCCCGTCTCTGCTAAAAAAAAAAAATAGAAAGAAATTAGCTGGACAACTAAAAATTAGCCGGGCATGGTGGTGCATGCCTGTAGTCCCAGCTCCTCGGGAGGCTGAGGTAGGAGGATCACTTGAGCCCAGGAGTTTGAGGTTACAGTGAGCTATGATCATGTCAATGCACTCCAGCTTGGGTGACAGAGCAGGACCCTGTCTCTTAAAAAAAAAAAAATTCATGGAAGAGTGAATTTTACTGCATTGAATTGAAATATAAATTTTAAAAAGTAATCACATATATGAAAGTGAAAATTTGGTCGATAATCTGGAGACCTATTGTGATGATTAGTGAATATATGATCAAGAAACATATCAAAACAGACGCTACAGAGTATGTGAAGAGATGTGCTAATGTTGTAAATATTGTGCCAGACATAATAATGTGGTTTTGCACCACTTTGGACCAAAAATTGTCTTTCAAATATACGTTGGTAAATGGATCTATATTACTGCTCAGATGAGCCCAAGCCATATTTTAAAGAATACTATAGAACTAACCACTGCATGATATACTAGGAGCCATAACAGATGACCAAATTTTGCCGACAGATTACTCATTCTGTTATCTGATCAAAGTAAAAAGGCAGTGAAAAAAATGTCTTGCTATTAAAAACATCATAGAAATTTATTGGTGCGGCAGGGTGGGGGAAGTATGTGCCTCTGGCAGAGAGGCTGAAAGCAAATGTGGAAACTTAAAACCATCAAAGTAAATCTGCTTGTCTTCCTAGCAACTGGCATGACTTCATATACATGAAATCTTACTTGGACGTCTTATCAACTAGAAATGCTTTGATGTCAGTTTGGAATCAAGGATTTCTATATATTTGCTAAATAACGAGAAATTCCCATCTCTATGAATAATTATTATAAAGCTCATCTGTTAAAATAAGTTAAGAACAGGCTGATTTTATAATTGATCACATCTTGCATTTGTAAAATGTATTAGTTCTACAAAGAACTTTTACATACACATATTTTCTCATTTAAACTTAAAATTTATGCTTGGATTTGAAAAGCCTTTAGAAACTTTCAAACCTATAATATTCTGTTATTTCAAAGTAGGTCAGGAATTTTATAGGAATTTAGTAATAGAAATACATATTACTATAAAGATTAAAATTTATTTTGGTCCTTTTGCTCCATAATAACAAGAAATTATAGGATTTGTTAAGACCTACAGTTTAGGCAGCTGTCACCAACAGTGGTATTTGAGCTATGGCCTTGATTCAAATAGAAACTAAGATTCCATCTCTCTCTCTCTTTCTCTCTCTCAGGCCACACCATATCCAAGCTCCATGGGTCATGTGGATAGAATGCCAGAATTTTAGAAGTTTATACCAGGAAGGGTCTTGAGAGATTTTTAGTACAAGCTTTCATTTTGCAAATGAGAAAACTGAGGTCCAGAGAAAGCTAGGTGATAAATTGAGAAATACTTAGAGACAAAAAAATACTTAGATAAAAAACAGTTCCAGAGTAGGAGAACCAGAACCAACTCAAGTAACTTACACCCTTCAGCCGCTTCTCTACCCCTCTACTTGTTTTAATTTAAAATATAAATAATTATTATACTTCCTTTTATCTGTAAACTTCTAGTTGCCCAAAGGGGACAGGGGAGCCCTGGAAAGAAGGAATCCTGGTAGTTGGTCTGGCTAGCCCCTGGGAGTATTCAATGAGTCGGGGGAGGATAGGCTAGCTAATAATTCCACTAAGCTGTTTGGGCTTTCATGATGCAGGGGAAAGGAAAAAAAAAAAAAAAAAACACCTTTTTTCAAGCCCCAGTGGCACTCAGGTGAGCCAGGACTGCTGGTAAAAGCAAACGTTTGTTTAACTGTGTGCCAGCCACTGTGCTTTACATATACCAACTCATAGCAATTCTAGGAGGCAGGGGCTATTAGCACTCCCATTTTATATTATTTATTTTTACCTCCCTCCCGCTCCCAAGCACTCCCATTTTATAAACAAGGAAACCAAGGTGCAGAAAGGATAAGTCATTTTCCCGGTATCCTATAGGTTGTAAGAGGTAGAGCTGGCTTTACAAACTGTCAGTTTGGCTCTGGAGTCTAGCTAGCCATTCTGGGGAGCAACCTCAGAAAACCTCCTGACACTTAGATATTACTCCTAAGTGCTAGGTGCAATTTCTAACAGCTTTATATATATTAACTGGTTTAATCCTCATAATAATCCTGTAAGTCAATGCTATTATTTAACCCCATTTTATAGTCATGAAAGATGAGGCACAGGTTAAGGAATTTGCCCAAGGTTACATAGCTAGTAAGTTTCAGAGCCAGAATTTCAATCCGGGCAAGCTGGTGACAAAGATTCCTTGCTTGGCTAAACTTCAGTCAGGCTGCTGAACCTTCTGCTAGGCCCATTTGTGTGCCTCCTTGTACCTCCAGTTTTAGCAAAGATCCCTGCTAAGTTTGTTTAGCAAGAACTCCCACCCCCGTCACCCTCAATATCTGATCAGATTCCTCCACCCCCCACCCCCCCAACATCCCCCCCTGCCTTCCCCAGGTGATGACCAGTCACCCTGGCCTGTCTTCAGCAAAAATCCTGTTAGGTCAGTTTAGCCAGAATCTCCCTTACCCCTGATGTTTCTTCTTAGCAAATTTCTATCCACTGGCCCCCACACTGCTCCTTGGCTGTAAATTCTCGCTGGCCCATACTGTATTTGGAGTTGAGCCCAATCTACACCTATCTCCCCCACCACAAGATCCTGTTGCAGTGGTCCCTATACCTATCACCATGGGCCTGAGTAAAGTCTTCCTTACTGTGCTTTAACAAGTATCACTGAATACTTTTTTCTTTTAACGCTTGCCTTAGATAATGCCTTTAACCACTGGTTTTTGCTTGTTTCCAAAATTTATTCATATTTAAAAATTTTAATATATTTAATCTGAGAAATGTCAAATAATACATAGCATGTAAAATATGTTACTTACGTATATTACTTGTATGATAAGATGTGTTTGCTTCTAGAATATAATATACTAATAAGATATATTATTTGAATGGCAATGTGTTTATAGCAAGAAATACTTGTAGGAATACTGGAGATTTATTTATGTTACTGCAAAAACAGATATTAGTTCAATCATTTTCTTACGAAGATATATATGACAACAGATTGAAATTTCTCCTTAAATATCACTCTCCAAGGTTATGTCTCAGGGGGACATTATTTTCACTGCTGAGAAATTTGATATTGCAGCTATGTTTGTGCTATTGGCAGAGAGATTTTAGGTACTTATAAATTTTTCAGATATGTTACAGTAGACTTTTCTGGGTCAAATATATTCACATAAGAATGTTTAAGATATATGTGGCCTAACAAGGGGTTCCAAGGGTAGCTACAGTATTTATATTTTGTACTGAAAGCTTATAAAATCACTTAACATATAAGTAGAGATGAAATATTTACAAGTGTGGAGTTTATTAAAAAGCTGTTTTTTAATAATAAATGCAATACCATTAACTTACTTGGCTGTGGGGTATGCACATAGAGTTGCTTTCCCTGCATTCCTTTTTTTTTTTTTTTTTTTTTTTTTTGAGAGATAGGGTTTTGCTTTGTTGCCAGGGCATGAGGGCAGTGGCATGATCATAGCTCACTGCAACGTCAAACTCCTGGACCCAAGTGATCCTCCTGCTTCAGCCTCCTGAGTAGCTGGGACTACAAGTGTGAACCACAACACCCAGCTAATTTTTCTATTTTTTGTAGAGACAGGGGTTTCCCTATGTCACTCAGGCTGGTCTTGAACTTCTGACCTCAAAGCCCTCCTCCTGCTTTGGCCTCTCAAAGTGCTAGGATTACAGGCATGAGCCACTGCACCCAACCTTTAAAAACAAACAAATAGAGAGACACACACACACATACACACACACACACAGGGTCTTACTCTGTCACCCAGACTGAAGTGCAGTGGCACAATAATAGCTCACTGAAGCCTGGAAGTGATCTTCCAACCTCAGCCTCCCAAAGTGCTGGGATTACAGGCATGAGTCACTACACTCGCCTCCTTTAATATGTTAAGATGCAGATTTGCAAGGGCATTCAAAGTTAGTGATTTAGCATGACTTTAGACAACTAAGAATTTTCCATTTGGGGACCCTCTCTGATTTTTCAGAATATGAAACTTACAACTTTTACCTTCTCAACAGCTAATCTAACCATACTATATTAAATATTCACATACAGTGAGGAGGTTTTTCCATTGGCATCTTTTCCTCTGGAATCCTATAAGCTCTATAAGGATAAATATAAAAATCTTATCCCAGGGGCATGTGTTAAACTCTTAAAATGGCAAGAATAAGAACTAGTAGAAATAAAATTTTACTCATAGGACTGGGCATGGTGGCTCACAGCTGTAATCCCAGCACTTTGAGAGCTCAAGGGGGGAGGATAGCTTGACGCTTGGAGTTCGAGACCAGTGTGAGCAACATGAGGAGGCTCCATCTCTACTAAAAATTTTAAAACTTAACCAGGTTGTGGTAGCAAGCGCCTATTGTCCCAGCTATTTAGGAGACTGAGGCAGGAGGATGACTTAAGCCTGGGAGTTTGAGGTTACAGTGAGCTATGATTGTACCACTGCACTCCTGCCTGGGTGACAGAGCAAGACCCTCCTGTCTCAAAAACAACAACAACAAAAATAACTAATAAAAAAATTACAGAGATAAAGTGGAGGTGAGAAACTTAAGAAGAAATTACATGTGTCAAATAGAAAACCAACAGAGATGAGGAAAACTTAGAAAAAAGATCAGTTAAGGCAATTATCTATAGAAAACATAAGGAGCAAAATACAAGGAAAAAAACATATAATAGGAAAGTGGAGGAAAAATTAACATAAACTAATTACATTAATGGAAAGTAGAATTTTGAGGAAGACCAGAAGATAAAAGAACAAATTTTTAATAAAAATTTTCTAACAAGAAAATCAAAATTATTGTGAGAATGGTGATATTTAACACTCAAATAGCTATCCACATAAAATATTTACTCTATTATATAGTAAGCACCAAAGAAAAATCACAGTATATACTGCTAGGGCTTTGGAGCAAATCCATGTCCTCTGTTACAGATAATTATTCTCCTTTTGAGAAACAGCTCCTATCTTGCTACTTAGCTGTGGGTAGAGGCTGAATGCCTAACCGTGGGACAGCAAGTGACCATACTAACTGAGCTTCCCCTTATAAAACGAGTGCTATCTGGATGACAACACTGTAAGGTTAGGTATGCATGGCAGCAATCTGTCAAATGGAAATGGCATATAAAGATATTGGACTTAGGCCAGGCGCAGTGGCTCGTGCCCATAATCCTAGCACTCTGGGAGGCCGAGGTGGGCAGATCACTCAAGGTCAGAAGTTCAAAACCAGCCTGAGCAAGAGCGAGACCCCGTCTCTCCTAACAATAGAAAGAAATTAATTGGCCAACTAAAAATATATAGAAAAAGTTAGCTAGGCATGGTGGCGCATGCCTGTAGTCCCAGCTACTTGGGAGGCTGAGGCAGAAGGATCGCTTGAGCCCAGGAGTTTGAGGTTGCTGTGAGCTGATGCCATGGCACTCTAGCCCAGGCAACAGAGTGAGACTCTGCCTCAAAAAAAAAAAAAAAAAGATATTGGACTGAGAAATGGAAGATAAGTACTTTCATGAAGAGTCCTTCAACAGTGACTGGTTCTCTCCCTCAACTCACATCTACTGCCTTAAAAGGAGTTGTTATAACTGACTGATTGAGGAGGGAAAAATCCCAGTTCTGGTTTACAAATGGTTCCACATGATATGCTGGTATCAACCAGTGGGGGATGGTTATATTATTATAGTTCCACTGAGATGTGGCCTTGAGGGGGAGTAATAGAGGGAAATTCTGATGAGCATAACTTAGAGCAACACATTTGCTTGTCCACCTTGTCTGGACTGAAACATGGTCAGAAGTACAGATCTGCACTGACTCATGGGCAGTTGCTAATGTTTGGGCTGGATGGTCAGGACAAGATCAAAAGATTGATACAAGAAGGTCTGAGGAAGAGGTATGTGGACGGACCTTTCAAAACACGCACACAGCATGAATACATGTGTGTCCCATGCAAATACTCACCAAAGGGTGTCATTTGAGGAGGAGACTTATAATAATCAGGTGAACAAAGCAACTCATTCTCTTTATGTCAATCAGCCACTTTCCTCAGCCACCCTAATGGGTTCTCAATGGACCCCTATGCAAAGTGATCATGTTGACCAGAGAAGAGGCTCTGTGTGGGATCTGCAATAGGATCTTCTCACCAAGGCTGACTTGGTAGCCTTGCTACATTGCTACTGCAAGGTAGCCTAACTAGCCAGCAGCACAAATCAACGCTGGATCTCTTATTAGCACCCTTCCTTGGAGAAACAAGCCAGCCATCTGGTGGTTGATTATATTGAACTATTTCCCTCCTGAAAGGGAACAGAGATCTTTTCACTGAAATAGACACATATTCTGGATATGGGTTTCCCCTTCCTGCCTAGAATGCTGGGACCACTAGCCATGGACTCATAAAGTGTCTTATTCATTTTCATTTTATTCCGTGTAGCATTGCTTGTGATTAATAAACTCATTTCACTGCAAAAGAAATGCAACAATGGGATTATGCCCATGAAATATATTTTCTCACCCAAAAGCATATATTTTGTCACCCAGAAGCATCTGGCCTAATAGAACAGTGGAAGAGCTCACTGAAGACTCAGATGGTTTGGAGACAAAACCCTGAAGAGTGGGATGCTATCTTACAAGATGCAGTGTATATCAGAGACCAATATGTGGTGCTGTCTTTCCCATAGCCAGAATAAATACAGGAATCAAGACATGGAAATGGGAATGACTCTTCTCACTGTTATACCTACTTGCCGAAATTCTGCTTTCCATCCCCGTAACACTCAACTATACCAATCTGGAAGCCTCAATTCCCAGAGCAGGAATGCTTCTGTGGGAGGCCACAACAGTGGTTCGGTTGAAGCAGAAGATGAAACTGCCACTTGGACATTTAGTGCTCCTTATGCCACTGAACCAACAGGCAAATAAGAGAGTTGCTTTATTCAATGGGGAAGGTGAGCTGGATTACAAAGGTAAAATTGGGTTACTGGTATACTGCAAAGGTAAAAACGACTATGCCTTCAGTTCAGGATATTCTTGAGATCACCTCTTAGTACTTCAGTGTCCAATGGTAAAAGTTAATAGAAATGTCAGCAGCCAAATCAAGTCAGGACCACTTAGCATTCAGACTCTTCAAGAATAAAGGCTTGGGTCACCTCACCAGGTAAAGAACTCAGCCTAACCAAGGGCTTGACTGAAAGGAAAGGAAACATGGCATGGTGAGTGGGGAAAAAGTTATAAATGCCAACTATGGTCCTATGACCAGTTACAGAAAGGAGGACTGGTGGCCAGGCATGGTGGCTTATGCCTGTAATCATGGCACTCTGGGAGGCCGAGGTGGGCGGATCCTTTGAGCTCAGGAGTTAGAGACCAGCCTGGGCAAGAGCGAGATCCCGTCTCTACTAAAAATAGAAAGAAATTAATTGGCCAACTAAAAATATACAGAAAAAATTAGCCTGGCATGGTGGTGCATGCCTGTAGTTCCAGCTACTCGGGAGGCTGAGGCAGGAGGATCACTTGAGCCCAGGAGTTTGAGGTTGCTGTGAGCTAGGCTGACGCCACGGCACTCACTCTAGCCCAGGCAGTAGAGTGAGACTCTGTCTCAAAAAAAAAAAAAAAAAGAGGACTGTAGTAGATATACATATTTTCTTCATTGCTTGTTATGTATGCACATATGCACATATACGTATGTGGATTTGTAAGTATGAACTATTTTCTTCTTCCTTTTATTCCTTTCATTACTTAATACAAGCCTTTTGGAGGTTAACTTTAACATTTAGTCTTTAGGTAACAGAAAATCAGATAAGACTGTGCCTGAATTTAAGGAGTAATTACAATAGTGTAGAGATGGGGGGTGTGATTGCCTCTCACACATGGATGTAACAACTTGGGCATAATGTCTCCTCATTCTGGCAGTAGAGTAAGAATGTCTTTGTACACAAGATGGTTGCATATAGGGGGAAAGGTGGAGATGTCTTGTTATACTGTAAAGCTAAAAATGACTATGCCTTCAGCCCAGGGTATTCTTGAGACCACCTCTTAGTACTTCAGTGTTCAATAGTAAAAGTTAATGGAAATGTCAAATACGTGGAGAAGTTCAACTTCATGTAGAAGGGTTTGTGTGGATGCTTACTGGTTAAAGAAGTTATTGTCACTCAACCCCAACCCCACTCTGTACTCAGCTTTGTGATGTGAATCTGGTACTCGCTATACTCTGGGACCCCATTTCGGCTTTGTTAGCTTGCTCCACCTAGCTCTGCCAGTAGGGGGTGCCAGGAATAGACTGCAAAGCTGGAGAAAAAAGGCATTTGGCTTTTCTTTTGTCTGCTTCTTATTGGCTTCCAGTCCTTTTTCTGCTCCTCAGAGCATCGCCCCAGCAGCAGCAGTTCCTTTCTTTGCAGAAGTTGAATCCAGTTTGCAGTTCTTCCAGCATTTGCAGAATAAGCTTCACAAGATCCCGTCAGAGACACCAGCAGTGTCTCCAATTCCCTGTTCAAGGCTGTCCCTCATTAATGAATCTTATGTCCCCATCACATTCCTTCCTAGATTTGGGGAAAGGGGATGAGAGCCAATGTGTAGAAATAGGAGGCTACTTTGAAGCCAGTGCTGGGCTGGTTTGGAGTAAAGAGAAAATGCGGCACGGTCAGTAGTGCCATTAGTTAAGGTATCACTTTAACTAATGGGATGAAATAGAGAATAATATATTAGAGACGGGTAGGATACAGGGAGAGAGAGTTGAAGATCAAAGAGCAAACAAAAGGCTAGAAGCAAACTGTAGAAAAAGGGTCATACTATACTGTGCTGAAATGAAATTGAGAGACTGACAAGCCACCATGAATATTTTGGTGTGTTTCCTTATGATTTTTTTCTATGGTTTTAATATATTTATTCAATTTTAGAGTCTACATTTTTCACTTAACATTACAACATAAGCATTTCCCTTATTAGAAATTATTCATCAACATTGTTTTTAATGACTGCTTAAAATCTAGTTCTTTGGTTAGAGCATAACTTAACTATTTCTCTTCTAATGGGCATGCAGGTTATTTTCAATGTTTATTAAATTAACTGCAAGGCTATCTCCATGGAAGAGCTTTTAATGCATCGTATCCCTAGGATATATTCCACAAAGTAGAATTACTGTGTCAAAGAATGTGGACATTTTTCATCTTAATCTTTTAAATCTTAATTGTCACTCAAATTCTTACAGATCCACAATCCTTTGTCCACAATCCTGTAATCCAAAAAGCACTGAAAATTGAAAGCATTTTTATATTTGACCTAACCTATAATCATTTGGCAGCAATACTTGAGTAAAACTGATGTAAGGTGATTTACAGACTTTAACTTTCGCACTTAGTGTGAATATTTATGTTTTTTAGAAATAGTAACACGTTGAGTGTGAGACACTATCTCAGAACTCACTCAGAGTGTCAGATAATTATGTAATATTTATGCCATACAGCCTTTTTTTTTTTAAGAGATGGGCTCCTGCTCTGTCACCCAGGCTAGAGTGTAGTGGCATGATCATAGTTCGTGTAACCTCGAACTCCTGGACTCAAGTAATTCTCCCACCTCAGCCTTGTAAGTAGCTGGGACTACACGTGTGCATCACCACACCTGACTAATTTTTAAAAAATGTTTTTTAGAGACAGTGTCTTGCTATGTTGCCCAGGCTGATTGTAAACTTTTGGCCTCAAGTGATCCTCTAGATATACAGCCTTTTGAAAAATCTCCAAATGCCTTTTTTTCCCCCCCTAGAGCCTTTTTTCCCCTCACTCTGTCACCCAAGCTGGAGTATAATGGCATCATCATAGCTCACTGTAATCTCAAACTTTTAAGCTGAAGTGATCCTCCCACCTCAGCCTCCTGAGTAGCTAGGACTACATGCACATGCCACCATGCCTCGCTAATTTCTAAAATTTTTTTTAGAGATGGGGTCTTGCTATGCTGTCCAGGCTGCGCTCAAACTCCTGGCTGCCTCCACCTCAGCCTCCCAAAGTGCTCAGATTATGGGTGTGACCCACTGCGCCAACCTCCCAAATGTCTTTCTTATAAAATATATACAGCCTTAAGGGTTTCAGATGAGGACTGCAAACCTGTACCAGTAGTGTTACAACAATGTGCTGGATATATTAATTTTAAAAAAATTGCTGAACTTTACAGGATATTATGGACTAAATTGTGTCTCCGCCTCTTCCCAAATTCATATGTTGAAATTCTAACCCCCAGTATCTCAGAATGTGACTGAGTTTGGAGATAGGGTCTTTAAAAAAGTGATTGAATTAAAATGAGGTCATTAGGGTAAGCCCTAATCCAGTGGCTAGTATCCTTATAAAGAGAGGAGTTGAGAACACAGAGGGAAGACCATGTGAAGACAGAGGGGCCATCCACAGCCAAGGAGAGACCTCAGAAGAAACCAACCCTGCTGGTAATTTGATCTCAGACTTCCAGCCTCCAGAACTGTGAGCAAATAAATTCCCGCTGTTTATACCACCCAGATTTTGTTACTTTGTTACACGGCACCTTAGAAAACTAATACTGCACAAGTAGCCACATACTGTTTTTATAAGTAACAAAATCAAATACCAACCAAGCAAACAAAAACCATACAAATGAACCTTTTAAAATGTGATGATTTCATGGTTGTAGCTTATTGTTATACTTCATTTTAAGTTCCTTCTCTCAGGGAAAGTTTGTAGCTCATTTCTCCCCTAGTTATCCCATTTTCTCTCAATTTCAGTTGGTAAACAAGATGGCACTTCTCATTTCGGGCATTAGTTCCTGTTGCCTATTATATATAATGTTAATGTATAATTTTTAATTGTTATTGTTTAGGTAATAAATTCAGGACTAATCAGAGGAATCTGGGGTTTCTGAGACCCCACTGTCAATCTTGTGATGTAAGACAGGAGTTCTCATTCTTTTTATTCACCTCCACAGAGAATAGATTACTGTTCACCTGTGCATAGGATCATATACACAGTTTCAGTAACTACTCCAGCCTTTCCTATTCTAGAAAGCATATCAGAATGGAAATGGGACTATATCAATGATCTAGGGATTATAATTTTTAAAAAAGTAAATCATTAGGGCTGGGCACAGCAGCTCACACCTGTAATCTAGCACTCTGGGAGGCCCAGGTGGGAGGATTGCATGAGCTCAGGAGTTTGAGACCAGCCTGAGCAAGAGCAATACCCTGGCTCTACTAAAAATGGAAAAATTATCCAGGTGCATCGACGTGAACCTGTAGTCCTACCTACTCAGGAGGATGAGGCAGGAGGATCGCTTGAGCCTAGAGGCCTTGCGGTTGCAGTGAGTTATGACGATGCCACTACACTCTAGCCAGGGCCACAGAGCAAGATTCTGTCGCAAAAAAAAAAAAAAAAGTAAAAAAAGTAAATCATTAGAAAACTTTAACACTTTATTGTTAAACTATTCAAACTATTGTTAAGTGCTTGTGTCACTTTACAAACGAACCTAATGAACTACATGTCTGAAGTACTGAACTCAGTTAATGTATTGAAAAGACACCTGAATGGGTAAGAACCTGGGCCACTCTAGTGATAAAGATCTTTCTATTCTCCATCAGCCACTCTTCCAGATAGTAGAGAAATAAATTTAAGAAAAGGTGTGATCTTTTGAGGTGAAATATGAGGAATAGCTACTGCATTATTATCACCATGTAAGCCTAGTATAGGCAGAAAATTTTTTAAGAGGAACATCAATAAATGGGAGGCAGTTGGGATAGTGCAAGTGCATGTGCTTTTGTGCTCTACAAAAATTGGATTCCTGGTTCTTCTACAAGGCCTTGTAGAATTGTAAAGTTCATTTTGAAGGGCTGCTATAAATTTCAGCATTTATTGACTATCCATTGCATGCAATATGCTTAAAAGGTCGTAAATCCCTATTTAAAAAAAACCTTATTCAAGAATTGTGACACAAGTGAACGTATTAATTCTCAGAATATTTACTGAGTGCCCACTATGTGCCGTACTATTCTAGAGGCTGGAGATGCTACAATGAAAACACTAAATAAAAGTTCTTGCCCTTCTTGAGTTTATGATTCAGAAGTGGAGCTTACTTTCTAATGATGGAAATTATACTATAGTAAAATAGTGATTTGCAGTATTAGGGAATTTTAGAGTGCTTGATTTAGTTTTCATTTAAAAATACATTGTTGCATCACTCTTCTTGTCAGTCTCCTTGAGATCCACCCAGGTGAGCAATTTAAAAACATCACAATGCTTTAGACTTGGAGAAAGCTGTGATAACAGTTTTAACTCCTTTATTTTACATATGAAAACAAATGAAGTGACTTAACTAAGTTTATCCATTGCATTACTGAGAGATTGAATGCTAGACCTTAGATCTCATTCTCTTGTATACTCTCCTCAATCATATTCCTCATGGTTTCCGGGTTTCTGAATCAAGATCTGAGTCATGAGAAGCGACATTTGCAAAAAGTACCGATGGTGCAATGAGTTCAGAGAATGCAATAAATTGGAGTGATTTGGTTAATCAGAAAGCATGGTTTGGTGAAACACTAGTAGGATACCTGAGCTTTAATCCTGGCCTGTTCATTAAAGAGAAACCATTTAACCTGAGCCCTAAATTCATTGTCTTTAAAATGAAGAGATAAACCAGGGCACCGGTGGCTCACACCTGTAATCCTAGCACTCTGCTAGGCCAAGATGGGAGGACTGCTTGAGCTCAAAAGTTTGAGACCAGCCTAAGCAAGAGCGAGACCCAAAAATTAGCCAGGTTTGGTGGTGCGTGGCTGTAGTCCCAGCTACTCAGGAGGCTGAAGCAGAAGGATCTCTTGAGCCCAGGAGTTTGAGGTTGCTGTGAGCTAGTCTGTTGCCATGAAACTCCACGCTAGGCAACAGAGTGAGACTGTCTCAGAAAAAAAACCTAAAAGGGATAGACTATGGATTTCCAAGTTTGACTTATGATTTTTCTCCTTTATGAAGGATTTCTCAAAGTATTAAATGCATTTTCAACCTATGATATTTTCGACCTACAATGAGTTTATCAGGACATATCCCCATCGTAAACTGAGGCACACCTGCAGTGGATGGGAATGTTTGCATAGTACTTTGAGCTGTTTGAAATGTGCATTTGTGTGAAGACATTTATTAAAAATGCCTGGCACTCAGTGCTCAAGAAATGTTATTCTATTATTAATCACACAATAATCTCGTGTGTTAATATTAACAAATGCCATTTTGCAGATGAAGTTGAGAATTACAGAAATTAAGCATAATTTCTTTAAGGTCTACCAGTTAAAGAAAACGAGAAGTAGGTTGAGAATCCTGAAATTTTGACTGTACTATTTCCTTTGTAGTTTAGCTATAAAATTATTTTACAGGAATTCGGACTTGATGTAAACCCAGAAAGATGGGCAGAAACAGTACAGTTAGAGAAAAGAGGGAAATAGTTTATAAAGAAGTAATCCCTTTGCAGCAAAGCAGCTATTGGGTAAAAAGAAATTAAAAATAAAAATAGAAATAAAAAAAGAAAAAAAAAAAGAAAGAAGTAATCCCTGAGTATGAAGGAAAAGTTGTGGTAAGGGAATGAATGAGTTTCCTCTACAGTCTTTGTCCTAGGCAGCTTTTCCGATGAGGAGAGGGATGGAGAGGTAGGGACGGTTAAGTGAAAGGCTTTTAATACCAGGCTAAGGAGACTGAGAGCTCTTAGCAGTTTTTGATCAGAGTGGTGGCATGATGTTAACATTTTATTATCAATCTGGTTGTGGATTACAGAATAGACTGGGGAGGTGGGAATGGAGCTTCAGAGGCCTGTTAGATGGCTGTTGCTATAAGTTGAGGACCTCCAGTATGTGGCGGTAAAGAAACCTGGGGGGAAGGTGGTGTTTTCTTAGTTAAGAGACAGCGTTTAAGGCACATGCAAACTCCTAATGAGTTTGTACTCATTTTCTTTTAAAAGCAGCAACTGCAGAGGCCTGTAAGCCCAAAAGAATGAGTTTGGAATTAAAGCAGGGTTAGACTCCTGGCTTTGCCATTTCAAAATTATGTAACCTAATGGAAATCACCTAACTCCTCTTGAGCCTCGGTTTCGTTTCCTTTAAATTAAGGGTGACAATCCTTACTTGGTAGAGCAACTGTGTGCATAAAACCAGACAGCGTTTAAGGCATCCAGCAATGGCGCTCAGTGTTGGCTCCCGCCTTCCCCCAGGTATCCTTCGGGCGGGGGCCGAGTAGCCAAGGACCGCTGTGACCACAAAAGCAGTTCTACCTAGAGACCCCGGGCGGGCACTCCTGTCCCGAGCTCGGCTGGCCTCCGAACGCCGGCCCCACCTCGGAGCGGGCTTCGCACGGGATGACGGAGCATCCCCGCCAGCCTGCGGGACACACGTTTTCCCTCCACAGGGGCTCCGGGGCGCACAGCAGCTCCCACCTGCCCGGGGTGCCGAGGGGAAGCGGGGAAACAGGGCTGAGGCGGCGATAACGCCCGACGCCGCAGCGGCCGCCCCCGCACCGCCCGCCCGCGAACTCACCGCGGGTGCTGGGCCGCGCTGGCCGCGTTTGAAGTCTCCGGCGCAGCCGCTGGTTGGCGGGCGCGGGTCACGTGCGCCCAGGCAGGAGTTTCCCCGACAGCTGGAGGCTGCGTGGGATCCGGCGGCGGCGGCTCCCGAGCGCGGCGGTGCGGCCTTCCCCGCCCCCTCCCTCCTCCCCCGCCCGCTTCCGCCCGGCTTATTATCCTCCGTATTGACAAACAGAGCGGCCGCGGCGGACGCTCTCGGCGCGTTCTGGTAGCCAAGCCATGGGAGACAAGAAGAGCCCCACCAGGTAACAGCGCCCAGGCCCGCGGGCCCGGACTGTGCAGGCGGCGGGGCCCTCGCGCCGGGCTTCGGGGCGGCCGTCTCGCTCGCCGCCCGGGCACCGGGACGAGAACGGGGGCGGCGCCACTGCTGCGCGAGCGCTGCCTCGTGAGGGGCCGGCGCCGGCCGCCCCACAATGGGGCCGCGATGGCGGCGGCGGCCGGAGCGGCAGCCGGGGTGTCAGAGTGGCGGCGGCGGCGGCGGCGACCGCAGCCGCACTCGCGCCCTCCCCCTTCCTGACTCCCCTCCCCCTCCGAGCCAGAGCGCCGCGCGCCGGGGGCCAGCGGGGCGGGGGTCGCGGAGTGGGGGCGGGGGGCGGGGCGGGGGCGGCCTCGAGGCCCCGGCGCAGGGCGCGGCCTGCTGGTGACCCCGCGCCGCGTCGTGTCCGGGTTGTGTCCTGCAGGCCGAAGCGGCAGCCGAAACCGTCCTCGGATGAGGGTTACTGGGACTGTAGCGTCTGCACCTTCCGGAACAGCGCCGAGGCCTTCAAGTGCATGATGTGCGATGTGCGGAAGGGCACCTCCACCCGGTGAGTCCCGGGCCTGCCCCGCGCGCCGCCGGCCGGCGGGGTCGCGGCGCGGAGGACGCCCCTGCGGCTGCCGCCCCCCTTCCCCCCGCGGGACGCTGGCAGTCCCGGCTGGAGGAGACGAGACTGAGGTGGTGGCCGCGATAGGATTTGGGTCACATTGATCGCGACCCGAGCGATGGTTTGCGGTGAGGGCTAATTGAAGAGGCTGTATCGTTTCTTTGCTGCCAAGAGAGAATAAATTATTTAAGGGAGGCATTAGCTACTGCGATTTAATTCCTATCGCTGGGTGTAATGCCCTTCTCCCCACTCCTGGTATAAAAATGTTGGCTGCATTATTATGTTAGCGTGTAGGAATCAAGGAGAAACCATGATTTCCTCTTTAGGAGCAAAGGATGTAATTTAATTTCGTTTCTCAACAAAGTATCTGATTTTAGAATACGCAATAAATTAAACTACTTTCTGTAGACGGATGTCTGCAAGGGTCAGATCAAGGTTTTGTTTAGTGTTTTTAGTCCAGTTCTCTAATATTTTATAAATAAATAGTTGGAGATGAGCCCAGTCACAGGAACTTATTTTTACTAAAAGTATCTGAATATCTTAGTTTGATTAAATGGCAATCTGTTAGACAAATGAGATAAAAGGATCTCTATTTTCAGTCCTAAGTTTATTTTATTATATACTTACAATATAAAATTCTGTCTTTTAAAAAAACCACTTAAGTGAATTAAGTGGATAAAGAAAATCATCCAGGAAATTCAAAGTCAGTGGCATTCTTGATCTGCCAGCACTTAGTCACAGAGCTCCTTCACCTTCATAGGAAGGTAGCCTTTGAATTAATTCATTATAATCCTGTGATATAATCCTAGATTTATAGCTTAATATTTAGATAAGTGATATATTTGGGTATCACAAAGTCCATTAGAAACTAAAGTATCACAATAAGCACACTAATATGTTTTACTGTTGCTTTAAAAAAGAAGGTCTATATAGACATTATTTAGTAGAAGTTAGATTTTTTAAATATGAGATACTTGATGTTTTTAAACACCATTTCCAAAGTTTTAGTAAGTTTTGAAAATATAGAGACAGAAATGGTTGGCAATAACTTAAAATTTTAAACTTTTCTCAGTGAAGCTAGCCACTTTTTATATGCCTGGTTTTTGTAAGTCGTAATACGATTTTTGTATATTCCCATTTACATTGGGTAAAATATTTTGAACATTTTTCATGTTCAAAAAGCAAACTTTCAAACATAATAACTAAATTTAGGAGAATATAAGAAAACATTCCAAAAAGAAACAAGTACTTATTTGCTTAAATGATTGTGGTTACTATTTTTGGACCCGTGATTTAAGTATTTTGAAAAGCAGTGTCTTTATGTCTGTGTAAGGTTGGATTTGGTTTACAATATGTTTGCATATCTGTGTTAGTACTTTGTACCTTTTAAAATGCTCAATAAGCAATTTTTGAAAATTTGTTTTTTGGAGGCAGGAACGTTAAAGTGGAGACAATTATTATAATCTTAATCTCTGGTGTATATTATTGCTTTTTGTTGTTCCCTTTCTATTTTCTTGTAGCCATTAGAAAAATACTGAAACTAGAAGAGCCTATATGTTTATTTGCAGGGACAGCAAGGAAGGGGGGAAGCTGGTGTCCTACTCCACAGCCAGTCTTGGGGTTAGAGGAACCCTGAGAA
The DNA here is from genome assembly GCA_963574885.1 of Lepilemur ruficaudatus. Classification (NCBI taxonomy): domain Eukaryota; kingdom Metazoa; phylum Chordata; class Mammalia; order Primates; family Lepilemuridae; genus Lepilemur; species Lepilemur ruficaudatus. Next base: position 17,892 of record CAUYRT010061269.1, read on the forward strand.
ATAGAGTAGGTGGTGGCAGCTCAGAAGAGAAGAAACAGGCCGAATACCTGGCACCTGGAAGAAGAAAGAATATAGTGCACAGGGGAATTGGCCCAGGACAGAGAAGTGGGCCTAGTTTAAAGGAGGCTTGAGGCCCACATGGGAGCCCCTGACATTTTTTACCAGTACATCTGAGCTCTTGTAGATCCAATTTTTAGTGGTGGAAACATTACTTGAGGAGGACTCAGAGAAGCATTGTCATTTGGATTGAAACTGAAGAGGCTCTGGGCAACTCACCAGAAATCTAAGGGACACTCTGTTCCTAAAAGTAAGTGTTCTACACTACAACCCTCTCAGCTTCTTCCTTCCTCTCTCTGAATGTCTCTTCTCTTTTGATTTAGGCCCCTAAGGTAAACCTAAGAGCTCTAATTTCTCTGTTATCTATTATTTTCCTACTGCTGTTTCTGAAATTCAGAGTGGAATCCATGTTTGGAACAGAGTATCGTTAATAGAGCAGATATTCATTGCACCACAAAATATTTCCCTCCCTAGTAATGTTAGAAAAACAGGATTAAAGGACTGCAGAACATTGTTGAGAAGAAAAAGTTTGAGTAGTTGGAAGAAATAATTTTCCACAACTGACATGTTAATTAACAGGGTAATTTCAAGAATAAGGTTGGCAAGTACCGAAGTAGGACTGATAAGCTGCACAGCAGAAGGATGCTTGCTAATAACTTGTTTGTGTGACAGACAGACAGGATTTGAATCCCTTGGGTCAGACCGACCTTTGAACTGATTCTGTCTCAGTTGCCAAATGTGAGGCCAAGTCTAAGCTATTCTAGACATTTGAAAAAAAGTTTTCTTTTTAAACCTCCAGAGAATATTTGAGTTCACAATCTCCCTTTCAAGTCTTTACTGACAATATATATTTTTTTCTTTGAAGAATATCTAGTTCAAATCCTTTATATTGTAACAGAAGACAATTTCCTTTGACTATATCCTTGGTAGGCCATGTCTTTGCAGAATGAAGTTACATTCATAGCATGTATTACAAAATGAAATGTTGATTTGACGTAGCTTCAGTTCCTCAATTGATACATTCTTTAAATTTATACCATTTCTATGACCGAATTTCAATTTTGTACTTGCTGGCCTTAATTCATTTACATTTGATTAATCTCTTTTTAAATCCAGGGTCTAAAGAACTAGATAGTTCAAGTACCTGAAATTTTTTACATTGTGCTTTTTTGAAAAAAACAATGATAAATGTCAAACTGACAGGAAAGATTTTTGTACCTTTTTTCTTTTTTACCGTCATCTATTTGTCCCAGAAGGGAAAATTTTAAAAAGGAAAACAATGCTACAGTGACAAATTATTTTCAAATGTGCTGCACAGTCTCCTCCTTTCTACCTAAAGTTCTCATGAGACAATAAACATCCCAACTATAAACATAAGAAACTTTAAGATATTAGTAAATAGGAACCATTCTGAATCATGGAGAAAATAAAATATTAAGGATAGCCTGTGTGAGGGTGGTAATCAATGTATGATGATTCAGTTAAGGCTAGTTGTATCTGTTGCTACGTCTTCACATAGAAATGGAAAGTTACTGCTTAAGTTAGATGACAGATATTTAGAAATGAAAATGATACGGTTACTTGTTTTGGTCTTAAACTGTGGTCTAAATGAGAACCTATTAAATATTAATAATGCCTACTCCCCATAGCAGGCTTTTGAGTGTAATAGGTGATATTATATTTTCTCAGAGTGTATTATAATAGTTCTTTAGGTTTCTGATAGGTGTCATTTTAGAGAGCTGAGAAAAAGAGTTCTCATAGTAGAAAGAGGAGTAGGTGTTGTACTAGGAGTTTGGTAACCTGGATTGATATATATCATTTCAACCACTTTAACGTTTGGCATTAAGCAAATTTAAGCATCTTGTACAAGGGCAGAGCTTAGGTACTGGACATACAATGGTGAACAAAATGGATGTTTCTTTGTTTCTTTAAAATTTTATGGTTTTGTTATCAAATTAGAAACACTTAGAACTGTACCAAATTTTGTATGTGAGGTGGTGTTAGTAAATCTTTCCTTTATGTGTAAGCTGAAGAGGTGAAATTTCTTCATTTAAAAAAATATCTTGTTTATAAGCGAACACAGTATTATGGTAAGGATCTGACTTTTGGTAAAAAGAATATAAAATTCACATTCTGAAGAACCTTAAGGAAACCAACTATTGTGTGATGAAAAGCTTTTCAGCGTCATTGTTGTCTTGTCATACTTGCTTTCTACTAATTTGAGGTTTGGTACTAGTTCTGGATTCTTGGTGTGAGAATGAGAAAAAAAATTGAGCACTGTTTAAATAAGTTAATTTTTTACAAATACATCGTTCCTAAGCCTCCCTTACCTATCTGAGGAGCCTTCCCAGTTGCTGTTCAGAGACTCCTCATTCTAGGAGATTTCTTGTTTTGTTTTTTTGTCCTCCCTTTAACCTAGAGTGCACACATGGGTTCATTGTTTAGAAGGAAATTTCGAAAGTAATTAGTGTTTAGATAATCCGGATTTCAAAGTGTGGTTTTCAAAGTGTGGTCTGAGGAACACTGGGGATCCCCTGAGACCCTTGAAAGACTATCTGATAAACTTGTTATTCAAATTTGGATATTTAGCATGTACTTTCTTGAAAATGAATACAGTACATCTGTCACTTCAAGGAAAATAATTGATAATATTTTTTGCTGGTGATAATAAATCATTCAAGTGAAAGTTAGAATTTTTGAAAACTATAACCATAATAGCGTGCTTTAGAGCTTCCGAGTACTGTAAAGACTTTTCTGGTAAGATTGGCAGTAATATCAATGAATGTAATTTCTGATATTTTATCATGAAATGTGTCAAAATTTGGAAGACCTGCATGACTTAGTAAACCAGTATTTCCCAGAAACCAATGTTTGAGCTTACAAAACCATGCATAGATAATCCATTCAAAGTACAAAATACCATTGGATTTTAAGGGAACACTGTGAAAACTTCATTGATACAGTTTCAGATTTCACTTTGCAAGTAACCTTTGAGAAACAACTATCTCTTTTTATGTGGAATCAAAGAAGAATATCCATAATGATCTGAAAATGCTATTAAACTACTTTTCAACGACATATCTGTGGTATTTTCTTCATATTCTTGGACCAAAACAACATATTGCAACAAATTGAATGTAGGGACAGATAGGACAATCCAGATGTCTTCTATTAAGCCAGATGTTAGAGGTTTGCAAAAATATATAACAGTGCTACTCTTCACACAAAATTATCTTTGTTTTGGAAAATGTAGGATTTTTCATAAAAACGTTACTTAACCTGCATTTTTTAAATGAGCTAATACGTAACATTTTTCTCAGTTTTTATTTCCAATGTAGTAAACATTGATAGGTAAGACCCATGTAAACAAAAGCTCTTTTAAATTTCAAGAGTGTAAAGAGATCCTGAGACCAAAAGGATTGTGAACTCCTGGTCTAGAGTTTTACTGGCTTAAGGTTATACATGCAACAGATTTACGTCAGCAGGCATTCTTTTTCTTTCCTTTATCCTTTATTGTGTGAGGTCTGATAACTAGTGACTTGGTTGTTAAACTCAGTGGCCTAATCTCAGTCTTCTTTTGATGTCACCTCTGAAGTTTTTGGTGTTAATGGCCTTTTTTTTTTTTTTTAAATTGAAACTCTCCTTCCTTGATGTTTCTATAATAATACTCCTTTTTCACAGTTTTCCTTGTACATCTCTGCAGCCAATTTCTGCTTACACCAGCCTGATTGCTTCTTTATATTCCTTACTTTGTATGTGGCATAAACTCCTTTCTGGAATCTAAGCTAGAAACTATTATTGTCTCAACTTTGATTCTAACTCATGCTCCTCCCTCATGTCCTGTTTTCCTCTGGATGGTCTCTCATCTATCCTTTTTCTGATTTATGTAGCTGTAGTTCAGAAGCCCATATCATTTCTCTCATGAGCTATTGGACAAATTAGTCTCTTCTCCAGGATGCTGCTAACATAATCTTCATTATCTTTTTTGAAACCTGATTGTGTTGGTCCCTCTGTATTAAAAAAAATTTTTTTTGAGACCTCTTCAGTGGCTACTGAATAAAGGATGAACTCCTGAGCGTGGTGTTCAAGGCTATAATCATCTATCTCTAAACTAGCTTCCTAGTTTCATTTCCTGTGGCATATCCTAATCAATTCCATGCTGTATCAGCACTGAAGTATTTTTATGAGATGGCACTTCTCAAAGCAACTCGCTAGGATTACCCTCCCTCACCCCCACAGTCATGTGCCACGTAACAATGTTTTGGTCAACAACAGACCACACAAACCATGGTGGTCTCCAAAATTATAATGCCATATTTTTACTGTACCTTTTCTGTGTTTAGCTAAGTTTAGATATATAAATAGTTACCATGGTGTTACAGTTGCCTACCGTATTCAGTACAGTAGAATGCTGTACAGGTTTGTAGCCAAGGACCAATAGGCTGTACCATTAAGCTTAGGTGTGTAGTATACTCTGCCATCTAGGTTTGCTTAAGTACACTCTATGATGTTCCCACAATGAAGAAATTGCCTAACAGTGAATTTCTTACAATGTATCCCTGTTGTTAAATGACTCATGACTGTATGCATATATAGTTATTCTTAGAGAATCACCATATTGTAATATGTCTAGATATTTATCTGCCCTGTAGGGCAGAGAGTTTTGATTTCTAGAAGCTAATAAAGTACCTGAAATATTATAGATACTTTAACTTTTTCAATTAATGTTCTTTTTAATTTGACTGTTGCTGTTTGACACCTAACATTGCTTTTCCAATAATTCTTAAGACTGTGTTAAAATAAGACTGTGATAAAAATGTTATCAGACTGTTTTGTCACTAAGTGGTAGGTATAAATTGTTTTAGCATTATTTCAAGGATATTGTACATGAATACCTTAGCATTTTTAAGATACAACTTTGGAAAGTTGTATATTATTTTTATGATCTTCTTTGATCTCCTATGATCTCCACTTAAGTGTTGTTATTCAGATTATTATTTTAGTGTATGTGCTGCCAAAGTGAGCACATTGTTTTCAGATTATTGAAATCTATGTGGTATAGCTAAAAATTAGAAGTATTTCTTAAATTAGCAATCATGAAAGTGTATAGCATATTATGAAATGTATTGTATTCCTGGACTAAATTGTAAGTTTTCTTTTGAATGATTTCTAAAGTTAAGAGAGTGACATCAAGGGCCTATTAAAAACTGAAATACACTGTATATAAATTTGTGGTATTTGAGATTAATTAAAAAATAAGGGTTTTTTTGATGTGTTTTTGGTGTGTTTTTCAATGTTTCCATCAGGATAACTGAAAAATAGTTTAGCTTTCAGATTTTACATTTGTTTGACAAAATAAAATTGAAACTAATTAAATTTAATTACAATTCCTACCTCTAGAAACTACCAATAGTAACTAAAAATTAATTTGACAGTAATAAATTATAAGCCACCTTAACACTGTATTCCTTAACACTAATTAATAGCCACTATTTACTGAGAATTTACTATGTGTCAGCCAGTGTGACATACAGAATAACTGTACAGGATTAAACCATTTGATCTTTTCAACAACGTTTTTTATTTTATTTTTTTCTCTATTTCCTGGTGATGAGATCAACAATGCTTTTTATTTTTTAAAATGTTTTTCTTTGAAACCCATGCAGTTCAAAACAATGCTTTTTTAAAAAAAGGAAAAAACTCAAAAAACATAAATAGCATGCCAATATAACCAATAAGGTAAGAATGTAGTCGCAGGATAAAATTATTTTATTTCTAATAAAGGTGGTTTCTGGGATGGTTTTTAAAGTTTTAAATATGTATATAAATTTTTTTTTTATTTAAGCATATTATGGAGGTACAAATGTTTAGGTTACGTGTGTTGCCTTCCCCCCGGCAGTCAGAGCTTCAAGTGTGTCCATCCCCCAGATGCTGCACATCGCACTCACTATGTATATACCCATCCTGTCCTCCCCACTCCCATCTGCCCGATGCCCGATAAATGTTATTCCTGTATGTCCACTTAGGTGTTGATCAGTTAATACCAATTTACTGGTGACTACATATGGTGCTTGTTTTTCCATTCTTGGGGTACTTCACTTAGTAGCATGGGTTCCAGCTCTATCCAGGAAAATACAAGAGGTGCTATATCACCATAGTTTCTTATAGCTGAGTAGTACTCCATGGTATACATATACCACATTTTATTAATCCTCTCATGTATTGATGGGCATTTGGATTGTTTCCACATCTTTGCAATTGTGAATTTTGCTGCTAAAAACATTTGCGTGCAGATGTCTTTTTTTCTAGAGTGTCTTCTGTTCTTTTGAGTAGATGCCCAGTAATGGGATTGCTGGATCAAATGGTAGATCTACTTGTATCGCTTTAAGGTATCCCCATATTGCTTTCCACAGAGGTTGTACTAGTTTGCAGTCCCACCAGCAGTGTAGGAGTGTTTCTGTATTGTTTTGGGACTTTTTGATAAAGGCCATTCTTACTGTAGATAAGTGATATCTCATTGTGGTTTTGATTTGCATTTCCCTGATGATTAGAGATGTTGAGCAGTTTTTCATGTTCGTTGGCCATTATTCTATCTTCTTTTGAAAAGTTTCTGTTCATGTCCTTTCCTCTCTTTTTGATAGGGTTGTTTGTTTTTTTCTTGCTGATCTTCCTGAATTCTAATAGATTCTAGTTATCAGTCCTTAATCGGATGTGTAGCTTGTGAAAATTTTCTCCCATTGTGTAGGTTATCTGTTTGCTCTCGTAACAGTTTCTTTGGCTGTGCAGAAGCTTTTTAATTTGACCAGGTCCCATTTATTTTTGTTGCTGTGATTGCCTGTATATAAATTTAACAATGGTACCATTTTGTGTAAATTTGGCATAGGCAAAGCACTTGTGTAGCGCTTTACTGTATTCAGAATGCTTTCCTGTATGTTCTCCCATTTGCCCATCAAACCACCCTATATGACTGGTGAGGAAGATGGAAACCTAGTCATAGAACTAGTACTATTAGAGCCTAGATTTAAACCCAGGTTGTTTGATTATGTTGATCTTTCACCTTTTCATTTTTGATAAAGAAGTTTGTAAAAGAATCCTAGTCGGGTAAACAGTTTCTTTGCTCATTCCTCTTTCCTTCAAGGTTAGACATAGGGCCAGTATACTTGGTAGAAAGATTAGCGTTCTATGGGATATCAAGTTTTCATTTACGGATTTAATGAAAATTAGTTTTTTTTAAAAAAAGGCATATTTTTGTTAAATCTCTTTATAGTTTGACATTTTTGTATTACAGGTGTATAAAATATTGTGAATTTCAAAGTAAATTATTTAACAAATATTTGTTGAACAACTGCAGTGTTTTGCTTATTGGCTTTCATGGTTGCTAAAAACTCTACCTTTTCTTACATGAGCTATGATTGATAATCATATTTTCAAAGATTCAGTATACACTCCATTCTGTAATAATGTTGATTGTGGGGAGTTACAGAATTACTGAGAATTTTAGAGCTGGAAGGAACCTTTCAGGAGTTTCCAGAGTATTTAGTTATTTCTGAGACAGACTAGTTTTTATTACTTAAAACTAATGGTAGATGGGTGAGACAGACTTCAAAGGCATTATTTTTTAAGGTTTGTGGTAGAGATACTGGTATTAAACTTTTGAAATGGGCCAGTAAGCTAATTATCCCAGCACTTTGGGAGGCCAAGCTGGGAGGATCGCTTGAGGCCAGGAATTCCAGACCAACCTGGGTAACATAGTGAGACTCTGTCTCTACAAAAAATAAGAAAAACTAGCCAGGTGTGGTGTAACTCACCTGTAGTACCAGCTACTCAGGAGGCTTAGGCGGGAGGATGGCTTGAGCCCAAGAGTTTGAGGTTGCAATGAGCTGTGATGACGCCACTGCACTCTAACCCGGCGATAGAGCGAGACCCTGTCTCTGAAAACAAACAAAACGCTTTTCAAAGCAGTTGAAGTCACTATTGTTTGCAGAACCCTTCTTGTTGGAATTTTTAGCTGTATTTGGAGGATTCTTGTTGGGGAACTGTCTTAAAAAAGAACAGGTAATGTTTAGCAATTTGCTGGGTGGGGTCTTTTCTGTTTGTTGGAACTCAAGGCTCTTGGCTCATATCGTCTTGATAGGTTAGAAAATAGGCTGGAAAGACTGTGACTTGTTCAAGGGCAACAGCTGATTATTGTGAGATTCAGATAACTATTTTCAGTCCCTTTCCTTGCTGTGGTAGCATTTAAATTTGCTAGCAAATAACTTGATAAGAATTACTTCATATAATTTTCCTTATACCAAAATCTAGTGCTGTAAATCTTGGTAACTTCTAACATTAAACCTATTTCTTACAAATAATTTATACACTTATAAATAGGAATTAAAATGTTAAAATGTTATGTTAACAGTGAGACGAATGAAAAACAAAATGACTCTATTTTCCTGTATTTACTGATATTTCTGAAGTACAAATGTTAACAAACTTCATCTTGATGTCTTTATAGTAACATTTATTTTGCTATATATCTGGACTTCTTTGATATCATAGTGTTTCTTAGGAGAAATCTCAGTAAATGTTATTTCTGTCTTTTACTTGTGACATAAATACTAAGAATCACTGATATAATTAATAATAATGTTCATTGATTATATGTGTGTATGAATGACTGTGAATGATGTAAAGTTTATACAGCCCCATGACAATTTTTAGACATACGAGTTAAGCCACTTCTTCTTTACATGTTTTATAGAATGATCGGGGTTCTTTTGCATAGTATCATACTTTTTGGCTGGGTGTGGTGGCTCACCTAGCAGTTTGGAGGCCGAGGTAGGGGGATCACTTGAGGACGGGAATACAAGACTAGCCTGAGCAAGAGCAAGACCTTGTCTCTACCAAAAATAGAAAAATTAGCTGGGCATGGTGGTGCACACCTATAGTCCCAGCTATTTGGGAGGCTGAAGCAAGATGATCGCTTGAGCCCACGAGTTTGAGGTTGCAGTGAACTGTGATGATGCTACTGCACTCTAGCCCAGGCAACAGAGTGAGGCCCTGCCTCAAAAAAACAATGTTTGGCAAATACTGTGTATCATATCCTCTTGGCATTTAATAAACTAAAGTTTCTAAGAAGACCTCCAATGAAACAATTTGTTTTCGCAAGCAGTTCTCAGTCTTATTTGACCAAGGAACTTTTTTTTTTTTTCTATTTTAATATAGAACACTTTGGGACATAACTCCGTAGGCCCTTGCTGTCAAAGTGGTCCACAGAACAATGGCATTAGCATCACCTGCAAGCTTGTCACAGATGCACAATCTCAGGCTCTACCAAGGATTTACTGAATCAGAACCTGCATTTTAAGATGACTGTAAGGTTATTTATTTGCACGTTAAAGTTTGAGAAACACTGCTCTAGTTTTTTCAGGGTAAGATAATGAGGTGGGCAAGGCTCTGAGGTTTTCATTCCATCTGAGCTGCTTCTTCCAAAGGGATTGTCCCCACTTTTTTTGTGTATGCATTTGTGTGTGCGGGCGGGATTATGTGTATGGGTGTGTGCACGGGCATACACATATGTACGGGCATGTGGGTGTGTGGGCATTTCTCTGTGGTGCCCCTTCTTTGGCAGATACCTCCCTTAATGAGCTTCAGGAACTCTTGTGTACAAAAATGCTTTCTCTATTACATGTTCTCCCCCTCATCCCTGCCCCCAATATCCATACACAGTCATATGTTCCTTCAACCATACTGCTTATCCAAGGCCATCTTTGGAAAGCCTCTGTAAAAGAACAAGTTTCAGGAAATAAGGGGGTAAAGAGGAGATGGGTTTGCCTGTTAGAATCTAGTAACAAGTTTCTTGAGGGTAGAATAGACCCCGCATTCCCTCAGAAGGGCCCAGAAGTTTTGAATTGTGGTAGTTGGAGCCCTAAGGTGCTACGTAATTGTTTCAGTGGCTGCCAGTTGGAGTAAGCAAGTGGGGCTCCATATTTGCCCACTCCACTTCAACCAGAACATCTATGCTTTTATATATTTTATTTATTAGGATTTCTCTTAATTTTTATTTCACAAAGATGTTTTATATAACTTTATTTTTTAATCACTGCTCTGTTCTGCCACTCGAGTTCTGCTTAGCACAGGCTGAGTCAATTGCGACTGGACTTCTTAGCCTTACATTTCAAAAGGAAGAGCTAATAATGAATTTTGAATGGTGACAGGAGGCAGGAGAGATTTAAAGCTTGCTTTCTTGAAAAGCCTTTTCTCTTTCTCTCCTTCCCTGTATCTTTCCCTTTTTCCTGCCTATCTTCCTGGACACTTTTTTTTAAAGACCAAGGCTGGTAAGGCTCAGAGTTACATAATCACTGATTGGATTAGTAATGAGCTCCATAATTTACAAATGAAACATATATTAAATTCCTAATATCAAATTGTACATTTTGGTAAAATTTAATAAGATTATTCTGGTAGAAAATCATAATCCTGAAAGGCACAATTTTAACTCCATAATCCTGAATGTTGAAATCCCAAAAGGTTGAAATTCCTAAAGTCTAAAATTCTGAAAATCACAATCCCAAAAGATCAAAATCCTGAAAATATAATTCCAGAAAAAATAACTAAAAATTCTTTAAAATTTTATTTACATTTTTAAAAAGGGATTTATTTGACAAACATAAAAACACAACAGAATACTTCATAGGCCACTTTACACAATAAAATAACTCAATAACACTTTTTTTTAAATTTAGAGACAGAGTATCTGTCATCCTAGCTGAAGTATAGTGGCGTCATTGTAGTTTACTGCAATCTCAAACTCCTGGACTGAAGTGATTCTCTTGCCTTAGCCTCACAGGTAGCTGGGGCTATAGGCTCGTGCCACAGTGCCGGCTAATTTTTTTTTTCTGTTTGTATTAGAAACGAGCTCAGGCTGGTCTTGAACTCCTAAGCTCTAGCAGTCCTCCCACCTTGACCTCCCAGAGTGCTAGGATTACAAGCTTGAGCCACTGTGCCCGGCCCACAATAACATTTTTGTAAACATAAACACTTTTATACTAATGACAGACACACAGGTATAACATTTATTAGCAGATGAACCACTTTCATAAAGAAATAGGTTAAAAAGCAAAATGTATAAATGAATTTATTTATACACTTATAAATAAATAAACTCATTCATATCCCTATGGTTGATAATTCTGTGCACCCAATAAAACTGCAGTCATCTGAAATACCATGACAGACAACTTTAGTTGATGGGATGGATCAAAAACCTCGATCTGTCATCACTGCACCAGTTGCCCAGAGAGCCATGATCTCAAATTTTATCATTCACAAATGCAGATATACAAAAGGACATCTCTTCCTTAATTGAGGAAGTTTCAACATTTTTACAAACATGCACAGTGTTTATTCACAGAGTCAACATTGTGATAATGTACTTTTGTGGGGTCACATTTGCAAAAAATGCATAAAATGAATTAGAATTTTGTAAGTCTTTACGCAATTTACACTTCCAGTATTGGAAATGATACAAAGATGAAATAATAACCTAGTGAATTATAAAAAATAATACCGGCAATTTAAGTGAAAAAAATAACTAAGAAAAGAAGGAAAAACTAAAGAGAATTTGACACACGGTAAGTATACTTACTATAGAGAGAGATTATGGCAGTTGCACAGAGATGTTGTGTAAGAGCTGGCCAGCTTTCATGATCTTTAACTACATTTTGAAGTCTTGCATCACGACGAATAGCTGCTTTTTTTCTTTCAGGACATGGCTCTCTCCTTGGAGAATGCATTCACATTCATTTTCTATGTGGTGTACTGCCCGTTTTGAAATGCTTCACTACTGACGTGAGCATTCCCTATTAAATTTTCCTATCTTCTGTGCCATGCTTCTGCATGCATTCATATACAGACCACATTTGGCAGACACAATACTCGTGATCAAATAGCATTGCATGTTTTGTTGTTCTACCATGCACTTAGTTATTTTTGAACCATTCAGTATTCCCTGGCTGCTTTTGTGGGGGGGAGGGCGGTGTGGACAGGGTATTGCTGTGTTGCAGGGCTAGAGTGCAGTGGTATCATCATAGTTCAGTGTAGCCTCCAACTCCTGGGTTCAAGGGATCTTCCTGCTTCAGCCTTCCAAGTAGGTGGGACTGTTCAGCATACACCACCACACCTGGCTAATTTTTCTTTTTTAGAAGAGACAGGATCTTGCTATGTTGCTCAATCTGGTCTGGAACTCCTGGTCTGGAGGGATTCTCCCACCTCAGCCTCCTAAAGTGTTGGGATTACAGGTGTGAGCCACCAAGCCCAGCCTTGCTGGCTCCTTAAGGCAAATGTGCCTTTAATTCATTAAAATCCTGGAATGTCTTTTACTGGAAGGAATGCCAATTCCGGGAAATGAAGGCTTTTTTTTTTTTTTTTTTTTTTTTTTACGAGGCCTTTCTCCAGCTCCCAGGAAGGAGAGCAGTGGCACAATCATAGCTCAATGCAGCCTTGAACCCTTGGGCTCAAGCAATCTTCTCTTCTCGCTTCAGCCTCCCAAGTAACTGGACCTACAGGAGTGTGTCACCACGCTTGGCTAATTCTTAAAAAAAATTTTTTTTAGAGACAAGGTCTTGATCCGTTGCCCAGGCTGGTTTCAAACTCCTGACCTCAAGCCAACGTCCCACCTCAGCCTCCTGAGTAGGTAGGATCACAGGCTTGAGCGATTGTGTCAGCTGCATATTTTTTTGCTTGTTTTTTTGGAGACAGAGTCTCGCTTTGTTGCTCGGGCTAGAGTGCTGTGGCATCAGCCTAGCTCACAGCAACCTCAAATTTCTGGGCTTCAGCAATCCTTCTGCCTCAGCCTCTTGAGTAGCTGGGACTACAGGCATGCACCACCATGCCCGGAGGATTTTTTCCTATGTATTTTTAGTTGTCCACCTAATTTCTTTCTATTTTTAGCAGAGATGGGGTCTCACTCTTGTTCAGGCTGGTCTTGAACTGACCTCAGGCAGTCCTCCCGCCTCAGCCTCCCAGAGTGCTAGGATTATAGGCATGAGCCACTGCGCCTGGCCAGGCTGCATTTTTAAAATGAAGTTTTTGTTGTTGCCATAGTGCATGGTCAGTCCACTCATCTGATTTTTTCACCACCTGCACTGGGCTTAATGGAAAAAACGAATTGTATTGGTAGCACCTTGAAATCCACTTTTAGAAGTCTTGATAGCACCTAATACCAAGTCTGTCATTATGGTTTGGGGATTCAGTTGAAATCTATTTTTTTCTGTATAAAGACGTTAGCAAGATAATAGTTCTACGTAATATAATGCAACTGTTCTGTGATTGTGATATTTGGGATTTTAGAAGTTAGGGATTTTTGATTTTTTTTTTTTTTTTTTTTTTTTTTTGATACTGAGTCTTGCTCTGTTATCCAGGCTGGAGTACAGTGGCACAATCATAGTTCACTGCAACCTACAACTCCTGGGCTCCAGCTATCCTCCTGCTTCAGCCTCCTCAGTAGCTGAGACTACAGATGTGCACTACCATGCCAGGGTAATTTAAAAATTTTTTTTTGTAGAGACAAGGACTTACAATATTGCCCACGCTGGTGTTGAACTCTGGCACTCGAGGGATCCTCCTGCCAGCCACTGTTCCTGGCTAGACTTTAGGGATTTTGGTCTTTCAGGATTTCATCATTTGGGATTATGATGTTCAGGATTGTGATCCAAACCTGATCTTTCTGTATGAATGTGGTTATCAGATTTGATATTTCCTTGTTTCCAGTTTTTCATAAACTTTACACATTTTTCTATAACATTCCTTGGTAATTTACATTGTAATTGTAATCTTGCCACCTTCCACTTGTATAGGATTTCATTATATATTCATATTTTTAGTGCAGGAAAATATACCAAGTTTTATTTTTACAACTACATATTTGTTTTTAATTTTTAGTTGTATTTGGTATGATAATGTAAAATAGAAAAGTAAAGAACTTCAATTTTTAAGAGTTCCTGCAATTATGTAGTATAATAGGCTAAGAATTTGGACTTGAGCTCCACTGTTTGGGTTTGAATGTTGGTTTCACCACTTACTAGCTGTGTGACCTTGTGAAAGTTACTCTCAACTTTTTGAGCATCAGTTTTTTCATTGGCAAAATTGAGATGATAATACCGACCTGAAGACTGTTATAAGGATTAAATGAGATAATCCTTGTAAAGTACTTGGCACAGTGCCTGGCATATATGGTAAGTCCTCAAGAACTGTCAGCTAAAGCAATCAAATGCACAAGTGGTAATATAATACAGATCCATATAGGGGTATATAGTCCTTCTGGTCAAACATGTGGGTTCTAGTGGGATAACTAACAAAACCAGAGCATAAGAATAAGTGCTTTCTGCTAAAAAAAATAACATTTTTCACCAGTTGCTTCGAAAATACTTTATCTACACACCTTCCTGCTTCCTCTCTCTCCTCTTCCTTTTGTTCCTTCCCTCACCTCCTGTGTATAAATATGTGTGTGTGTTTCCTAGTAGCCTGATGTCTACTGTCATATGAACATTTGGTCCTTATCAGTAAGTTTTAACATCTAGAAAGTACTCTCGTAGTGTAATAGAAATAAGCAGTGTATATAGACTTAAAAATTGAGCAGTTTAAAGCAGCGCTTTTTACTGTTTGCCACGGTTAAAGAAAAGAGAACATCTGTTTAAAAGATTGGGATTGTCAGAGCACGGTCATGATCTTTTTCAGACCACTGTGCCCTCTTGTATATTATGCAGTTTCTTCTGCCCTGCACTCCACCATCCTCTGCATTTTCTTTCTTGTTCTTTATAATTGCTCAGCCATCATCTCTGAAGAAACATTCTCTTATAGCTAGGTCAGAATGAATACTCTTTCAATTACAAGCCGTCCCCCAGTTATGAACGACCTGAATTACAGCGTTCCATACTTATGAATGGGCTCCCAAGTCTCCCCGTAAGGATAATTTATAATTAAATAATTAATAATTTGGGTACTAATAATTTGAGAACTAGTTTCTTCTGGGCATATAAACAAACCTGCCTGTCACAAGTGGTTTGTTGGCCCAGTATCTTTATGCTAGCAGCTAGTCTCATTGTTTATACAGTTGCTTATACGCAGCATCACTTTCGTCTTTTTTATTCAAGTTTATGAGTCTCTTTACCCTCATGTCCATGCCTCCAAAGCGAAAATCCACTGCAAATCCTGGTGAGCCTGAAGCAAAGAGAAAGATGAATACAGTGGAAATGAAAGTAGAAATATTAATTAAGCATTTGGAGAAAGGCCAGACACCATCATTTAGGTCTGTGTTAGGCTTCAGTCGCTCAACTATCAGAATAGTTACAAAGAATAAAGTGAGACTGATGGAACATGTGAAAGGCAGTGCTCCAGTGAAAGCATCAGTTATTACTAAGCAGCATAGTGGATTAATTATTGAAATGGAAAGGTTATTATTGATTTGGTTACAAGATCAAAATAAGCATAACATTCCTATTAATCTAGCGTTTATGCAACACTAGGTGAGTGTTAACTTTTAATATTCTTTTCTGAAATTTCTCCTATCTTCTGTCTGAACTTTTTGTATGAGTTTTTTTATGTTCTGTTTGAATGAAAGAGCGAGCATAATAGTTTCTGTAACTTATAGTACAGGAGTATTATTATTACAGTATTATACTATATCATTATTACCACATATGAGCCATTATAGTATTATTATTACCATAAATGTGCAGTTCATCAAGGATCTGAGTACATACAAATCCAGCCTAAAAATGTTCTCAGGAACATGTCTGTAACCCAGGGACTGTCTGTATACTTAACGTATTCTATGCTAAAAGTGATGATTCTGTTTACATAGTATATTGAAAATATTTTATTTCTCCTTCTCTCTCCTTCCCTGGACCATTGTTTTCCTGAAGGCGGTACTGTTGGCCCAGAATCACGTTTCAGTTTGTTTATTATCTTTATTTATGAATGAACGAATGAGAGACAGGGTCTTGCTCTGTTGTCCAGGCTGGAATGCAGTGACGTGATCATAGCTTGCTGCAACCTTGAAATATTGGGCTCAAGTGATCCTCCTGCCTCAGCTTACCAAGTAGCTAGGACTATAGGTGCTTGCTACCATGCCCAGCTAATTTTTTTGTTTTTGTAGAGATGAGGTCTCACTACGTTGCACAGGTTGGTCTGGAACTCCTGGCCTCAAACAATCTTCCTGTCTTGGCCTCCTAAAGTACTTGGATTATAGGCGTGAGCCATTGAACTCAATGCACATTTCAGTTTACATCCCCTCTTTGACATTTACACGCATGTGGTTTTTTGGTGATTAAATATGATAAAGAGATAGAGTGAATTTAGCGTAGCTCTTAGTTAAGAGTGATCACTGTAATAGTATAAAAATTCGCAATGCCTCTCACAGCATCTTGCATGAGTACTGATAATGCCTAAGTGAACTGCAAAGGCTCTTTATCATTTGATTCTGCTGCTGTTTTAAACTATTTTCCACTTATTATTTTTAAGGAACATTTATATAATTTTACTACATTTCATGATCCTATGAGTTAGATGGAGTATGTTTAATTTTGTCTTTTGGGTAAGTTCTTTTGGGTAAAAGAACTTAACGTTGGTCTAAGTTATGTGTTCAACTTTTCCAGCAGTTTTTTTAAATGTTTTCTTATGTCATCAGTACAAATATATGATTGAAACCACAGCCGATAGCATTTTATTTGGTCATACGTCATGCCTACTTGTTTGTTGAATCTTAACTAGAGGCAGCGAAACCATTTAGTGGAAGCCATTGCAGTTGTCTAGACAAGAGAGAGACAGGAGTGGCCTAAACAAGGGTAAATGCTGGTGGGGAAAGAAATGAATGGATTTTAGTCTGGGGGAAATCTGAGAGGGAAGATCTGTGAGGCAGTTGTATATATAGGGTAATAAAGCTTAGGAAAGAGGACAGGGCTATAAATACATATTTGGCAGTCATCGGCATACATGATTGCATTGAAGCCAGGGGAGTGAGTAAAACAGATTAGGGAGAGAAGAGACTGCACCAATGTGAAAAGAGACCTAGGACAGACTTTTCAGAAACATCATTATTTTTTTGTAGTGGAAGAAGAAGAGCATCTCACAAAGAAGGAAGAAATAGAGAAGAAAAAAAAATCAATAGGGAGTAAGAAACCCAGGAAAGTGTAATGTTACAGAAACAGGGAAGAGGATATTTTCAAAAGGAGAGGGTTGTTTAGCCATGTCAGATGACCTTTACTTTCATCCGACAGAATCTTAATTTTTCCTAGTAACATTTCTTTTAATAAGTATGGCATTTAGATTTATATTTTAAGTCGTAACAAGATAATAATCCTGCATAGTGCTTATCCTCAGCGTTTCATGTTAAGTACAATAGTGCTGGATTGTATCTATAGATTAAATAAGGGAGGCTCACTATTGGTAGGTAGGAATCTGAGTAAAATTATGTTAGTAACTAATTTTGTTTCCCAAGGATATAATTATCTGCTGATATCTATCGTTAAGCCTATACTTCTAAAGGTGACTCTTGATTGTTGTTACAGAATATAATAGAATTAATTTAAAAAACCCAAAACATTGGGTCCATTTGGTGTCAAGAATTTTTTAAGTGATAAGTAAATATGCAGTAACATTGAAAACACTTAAAAAAATTGCATAGTTTATTGTGAGAGAGTGTGTAAGATTTGAAGAAACCCCTATCTTCTGTTTTTAGGAGGAATTAATTATAGCACTCTTTATTGATCAGTTACCCAAACAAATCACGGCACTCTTTCTAAAACTGTGTTTGTTTTATAAAGTAATACATATCTGAAGTATACTGAATTTGATACGATTTATGATGCTTAAAGATTCAGGTTTTATGAGTGCTGAATAACAAAATTATTTAGAACATAGGTGGTATAAGAATGGAATAGCCAAGACTCTAGAACTGAAAGTTGGTGGCTTTCAAATTTCAAAAATACTCATTAAACAAACATTTAAATGCTTCTGTGCAGCAGATGTTGGACTAGGTAATGGAGTTACAAAGGAGAACTGGACACATTCTTACCCTTATGGAATTTGAGTTTCAAAACAAAGAGTATAAGTTAAATCATTGCAAATTGTGATAACAAGGGCAATTGTTTGAAATTGGTGGACATGGGAGGCTTCTCTAAGTGGTAGCATTTAAGCTGAAAGCTGAAGGATGAGAGGAGGTATTCGTGAAAGAGTTATGATTAACAAGTTTAAAGTCCTTTCCATAGGAAAGGGTTTGTTTTACATTGAGCAAAGACTAGTGTGTGGTGAGGCAGGAGGTGAGTGGCATCAGGTGAAGCTGGAGAAGTATGCAAAGTACCCAGATCACAATTTAGTCATAAATGATAAGACATTTAGATTTTATTGGAAATATAATGAGAAGTCATAGTAGAGGTTTAAGTATGGAAGTGCTGTGTGGCTGCTGTAAGGAGAATGGAATGGCAGGACGTAAGAGTAGAAACAGAAAGACTAATTAGGCTAGGTGAAAGATAATGGGGCATTAATATTTTGAGATTAATTCAACGAGAATGAGTTTGTGTTCTACTGTTTTTGATACCTTGATATATTTTTGCATGAAATTATTAATGACCTTTTCCAGGAAAAAGGTCATTAATATACATGCAATGAAGACATTTAAAAGTGTGGCATTTCAGTACTTACGGTTTTATATGCACTTTGAAGGTGATAATGAAATTAATATTTTAAAGTAGGATGATTTGCATCAGCATGTTGAAATGTAACAAGAATTGCTATTTAAAAGTTATTTATTCATTGGAAATAAAAAAGGAGTAACTTTCTCTTCAAAGGAAGGAAAATGAGACATTCAGAGCCCC
Organism: Lepilemur ruficaudatus; assembly: GCA_963574885.1. Classification (NCBI taxonomy): domain Eukaryota; kingdom Metazoa; phylum Chordata; class Mammalia; order Primates; family Lepilemuridae; genus Lepilemur; species Lepilemur ruficaudatus. Next base: position 36,806 of record CAUYRT010061269.1, read on the forward strand.
TCTTCAGTTGTTTTGTAACTATAATAATTGGTTTGAGGACTATATTTATGAAATATTTTATGTTGAAATTTTATTATGAAATTTATTATGTTGGAAAAGTTTGCCATTGTTTTATAAAATCAATTAGACACAGAAAATATATACTTGTACTTTAGAGATGATTATTAAGAATTGATTTGAAAACTAATACAAGGCTTCAGAATTTGGTCAGATTAATTTTAATATTATAATTTTGTTCTTTTTCTCATCTTTTCGCTCACAAGGCTGAAAAGTGTCAGCCAGAGCTGCAGTCATTTTAGAACTCAACTGAGGAAGGAGCCACTTGGAAGCTCACTCATACGGTTGTCAGCAGACCTTAGAACACCTGCTTCCAGGTTACTCATGTGGCTGTTGTCAGGCCTCAGGCCTCTGGTTGCTGTTTAGTGATAGCAGTTGTTTGCCCACTGGGCCTGTTCTATAGGGCCGCTCAGAACATGGCAGCTTGCTTGCCCCAAAGCAAGATGTCTGAATGACAATGAGAGAAAGCCCCTAAAATGGAAGCCACAGTCTTTTTTTTTTTTGCTACTGTTATGATTGATTTATTCATTTATACATTTAATTTCAGTATTCATAGTACTCATTTAAGCAGTTTTAGACATCATCATCAAAACAAAAACAAGAGGAGATACAGGATCTCTTTTCAATGACAATCAAGCTTAAAATCATAAAATTCCAAATTTGGGAATGGACCTTAGAGGTTGCCACAGTCTTTTTATAACCTACTTTTGGAAGTGATATCCCATTACTTCTGCCTTAGAACTGAGTCACTAAATCCAGTCTATACTCGGGGAGATTATACAAGTGCCTGAATACCAGGAGGGGGGATCATCATGGACTATTTTAGAGTTTGCCCACCACACTGTCCTTTAAAGTTTAAAACATTTTTGTTGTTGTTGTGGAAAGGGAAGCTTATGGGGGAAACCCAAAATGTAAAATAGATAAAAGGGGACCTGTTCAGACTAGAGCAGGGATTCTCGGGAACTAGAGCTTACCTGCTTAGCATCCTTCACCTTCAGCTTTCACAACCATTTGAATATAAGTTTGTTGACCATCAAATGTCATTCAAGAACATGAATGTATACTGTTTTTCTCATATTTTCATTTTAGAGTTTGTCAGTAGCATTTCTAAGATTCTAGCTATCAAAGTCAGTCATTGGAACATGGGAAATGACTTGTGTAATGTTTCTGACAACTTTTAAAGTCTAAGTAGCTTCCTTTACTAAAGTAAATCTAGTTATAATGGCTTATTTTATGGTATTAACAGCTTTAATTTATATATTAGTGTGATAATGGTGGTGGTTTACTCTGTAACTACTGTATAGATTATTTCATTAACTATTTCCAAATCATATGTATTTTTTAAAAATCGTGAGTGTTCAGTGGTATTACAATTCAATTTTAACCTTAATGTGTTCTTGTAGCTCTTTTCTGTTATAAACCATGATTCCTAATGTCATTAACGTAAGTTACTTATTTTCTTTATCTTCAATATGAAGAATATAGTTTCAAAATAATACTACAGATATTACTATAAACAATAAACCTGAGTAAAGTTTAGAATTTTTTAATCATTCTTTTAGTCCTTAGATTAAATTCCACTAAAGATGTACAAAGTCATTTGAAAATAATCCTTTTATGGGTGGTTATGTTAATATTAAATAGTTTGATAGATGGCTGGATTCTTATTACAACTACCTTGTGAAGTAGGTTCTGTTATTACCTGATTTTACAAATGAACATAGTTTTTCTTGATTTTAGACTAATTTGGGTTAACAGAAAACAGAATTGTTTTTGTTTGTTTCTCTGTGGGTTGTTGTAGGAGGAAGTTGTGGATAAAACTGAGCAAAAAGACAATTTTGTTTAGGAAATGATGTGGTATTTATAATTTGGGGACCCTGAGGGAAGTATAATTGTACCGTGGGACTGAAAAAGAGGTTAATAAGGCACAGTAAACGCAACAAATTTCTATCAAATCTGTAAAAAAAGGAAAGAAAGAAAGATGAATATCAGTTTCTAACTGGCATGCCCTGTAAAGCTTTTCCACTTTGGAAAATTGTGACAGGGAAGGTCTAGCCGGGAAAATCCAGATAATTCAAGGTTCTATACTTTACCTAGACTATGTGATGAGCTGTTTAAGGAAGAAAAAAGAAGACAGTTTCTGTAAATAACATTACTTAATAGGTAAGTTGATAATTCACTTTTGACCTTATTTGGTTAATTGAGGTTCAACTCAAGTTTATCTGTGTATGTACATACTGATATATGTATTATATGCATATAATATTTTACATATGAACCATTAATAATGTCACTTAAATGTATGTAATATGTATATAATGTTAAAATTTATTACACTGTTACAGGATTCCAAATCTAGAATTTACCATAAAGAACAAATTTCCACAACCATGATACCTAACATTAGAATTTTAAATCTTAATTAAAAAATAGAAAAGGGCTGGACGTGGTGGCTCACGCCTGTAATCCTAGCACTCTGGGAGACCCAGGCAGGAGGATCCCTCAAGGTCAGGAGTTTGAAACCAGCCTGAGCAAGAGCGAGACCTCGTCTCTACTATAAATAGAAAGAAATTAATTGGCCAACTAAAAATATATAGAAAAAATTAGCCAGTCATGGTGGCACATGCCTGTAGTCCCAGCTACTCAGGAGGCTGAGGCAGTAGCATGAGCCCAGGAGTTTGAGGTTGCTCTGAGCTAGGCTGACACCACAGCACTCACTCTAGCCCAGGCAACAGAGTGAGACTCTGTCTCAAAAAAAAAAAAAAAAGAAAAAGAAAATAACATAGCTGGAATCATCAAAACCAGTTTTAATTTGTTTCTAGCCAAAATATAATGTCCAAACCAGGGATTGGTAATGGAAGTGAAAATTGGCTACCATCTTTTATTCTAAGCAGTTTTTTCGTGTATGTTCAGACTGATTTTATGTAGTAGCTTTTCATTAGTGAGATGTTTGATGCAGTTCTTGATTACTAAGGAGTAGCTTTTTGTGGATGAGCATTATAATTATTAGAGCTCACATAAAATACGTTTGAATAGAACAGCCTAATCTCTGGAATTTCTTTTCTAAGCTATTCTGATAAAATCCATCTTAGTTGAGTTTATGGAATGATAACAACAAAATGTAGCTTTCAGTGCCAGTCTCTAGGTTATAAATATTTTCAAGATATTTTAATTGATCCTATTTTAAGTTTATAAAATCAAGACTAAATTGAGACTGCATTTTCTATATAAAATTGGAAACAATAATTCTTAATGTCATCTTTTATACTTGCTTATACAATTAGGGTAAAACATTTGTATTACTACTCCTGTATTGATTTTATCACTATAAACATGTAAGGCTTTGTGCCTTGTACTTACTCTTCAGTGACTAGAAGTTAACTAAGAATCTAGTAAACTAGAAAAATTAACTAGATGACCCTTTTTTGATATTTATCTCTGTATTACAATTAGAAATGGAGGTCTGTGTAGTACCTTTGTGTGAATGGGTCATTTAAAAACTAATACGTTTATTACTATTAAACTTTAAAACTCAGACTTACAGAGAAATGGATATAATTTACCCAAGGCAATTTGTATCTTAAAATTAAATAGGAATTTAGGAAAAATCTTGACCGATGTTTTGTCAGCCTTTACTAAATACAAATATCTTGTAAGAAGATTGAAGTATAAGATTTTCATTAGAATTACATTTTGAATTTGTTTTTGTAGAGTAATAATTCTATAGACCATTTTATCCTATTGACTCTTAAAGGAAAAGCTATACACTTCCTTTAATTTGTTTCCATAGAAGTATGATGAAACCATAAGTTTCTTGAAGGTAGAGGGTAATTAATTAACAGCATAATGGTAAAAGGGGTATTGAAACTTACCTATATTTAGAAACTTATCTATATCTAGTACCTACTATTGTAGGTGCTAGAGTTCAAAGACATCACTGCTGTCTTCAAAATGAGCATGATTAATATGCATTAATATGTATTGAGTTAAAGGTAATAGAATATTTTTATGTGAGCTTGAGGATAAAATTCTGTTAAGGGCTTTTCTTTCTTTTGATTAGAAATAGTATTTTTTTAAACGATAGGTCCATTTATTAGGCAAAACGTTTAAACGTTTATCAAAAATTTACCATACTGTTTTCTTTTGTACAAGTATTTAAATTAAAATCAGCATTATTATTTATTAGCAACTGGCTTATTTCGTGTGATTTGTTAATAGGTGACAAATGGTTTTTTTTAAAGACTTATTGAGTGATAAATAGGAATTGTATTGATGCTTTTTATGTAAATTCCAGTAGATTGTTAATCTGTAGTGGTGGCTTCTGTACTAAAATGAAGTGAATGTTAATAACAATGGCTAGTTAAGAAGTGGCACAAGCCAGGTGCCTATGGTGTGCATCTGTAGTCTCAGCTACTCAGGGGGCTGAGGTGGAGAATTGGTTGAGTTCAGGAGTTTGAGTTCAGCCCAGGCAACAGAGAGACCCCTTCTCTAAAAATGAAAAGGAAAGAAACAGAAAATATAGCAGATTTTGATCAACTAATTATTGTACTAAAAAGCATTAAAAAGTGACAGTGGTGTTTCATTGAAATAGAATAGTCTGATAGCTGATATTTTTATGTATTAAAATATAGCTGCCATTATAGTAGACATTTAAAATGAAACTATACAAATCATTTTCTTTGTGTTTCTGGTAAAGTCAGAAGTTTCTGTTAACATAGGGGTAGCAAATTGTTTTCTTGTTTACTTTGGTGTGTTCATATGTAATTATTTGGTGAATTTACAACCCTTTCCCCTGTAGTTCTACATGTAATAATAATCTCAAATAAAATTAAATAATCTTCTTATTCTGATAGAGAAGAAAAAGCTGGATCACTTACCAGTAACTGGAGTTCTCCTATTGGGTAATCTCCACAGATCCACATTCTTTGAAGTTATTGTGAATGCCTCGAGGACCAAGGGACCGTTGAAATTTCCAATTTCAGGAAGGTAAGCAAGTGCACTGAAGCATGTCTCTAGCATCTCCCAAATCCCCTCCCCCAACTTTCTTACATATACGTGTGTACTGCATGCCCCCTCAGTTCCAGTGGATGCCCGTCAGGAAGATTCTCATGCTGGACAGAAGGGCAAGAGAGGTGGATCTGTGAGGGAAAAGACCCAATAGGATAACTCCAGTTACTGGTAAGTAATCTAGTTTTCACAGACTTGAGATTTTTTTCCTCAAATTTCTTCTCCTGAGGAGTGTAATTACAAAGAAAGGAAGTTGTTTGGGAAACAACTTTGTATGTTTGATATGGATTATGGAAGTTATTGTGTGGACAGTAAATACAGAGCTATTAAAGGGTATATGAATAAAAAGTTTGACATTAATGTTAAGTATTATTTACATGATACAGCTGTTTCTAAAAAATTACGTGTTTCCTGGCTTTTGATAAATAATGTAATAGTATTAAAGAATTATAGAAAAGCTTTATGTTGAATTCTCTTATAAATTTCTTTATTTAAGATGTTGCTTTTAGTGAAGTAAATACTTGTACTGTAAAATTTATGCACATGCCAAATTTGAGGTTCTTTTGGCACGCTGGTACTGAACAGCAAGAATAGTTTTGTATTTATTGACTAGCACTTTTTAGTGACATAGCTTTCAGTGTACCTTTTAACTTCATTAAAAATATATTTGAAAAATAATTTAGGGTATATTGCAATTATATTTACCACTTTTTCTTAAATAAAGGGCTTATTGATGTGAAGTCTGACAGAATTGGTTTAGTTTGAGCTCTCTAATTCCTCAGATACCAGATAATTTATTGAGTTGGCATGTCAGTGTTAAAGTTTCTTGCTTCTCATTTCTCTCTTAGTCATTCTGCATTATTACCAGGTTATTATTTCTAAAAGGGCATTTGTAGCACATAGAGTAGGTAGAGGTGCCTTGCTGTAACTGTTTTATAAAATTTTCATCCATTTGCCAGGTGCTTAGGGCCTCATAATCCACTCCCATCCTATTTATCCAGTCTTAATTTCTTCAGGTGTCAACATGAATGATTGTGATGTTTATGCTTGGTTTGTGCTTTTCCATTTTCTTCAAATGGCTTTCTCTCCATTCTGCTTTTCTATACTTGAAAGTTGAGGCAAATCATACTCCTTGTATCAATCCTTTTATGCTAGCATCCTTGTTTTACCTCTATTTTCCTTAGTGGAAATGTGGGATTCTATAAAATTATATTAATTCATGGAATATGCTTAGTACATTGCCTTGCGTAGTTAATATTCTTGTTAGCTAGTATTTGGCTATAGATTGATCTTAAACATTCTGTGGTTATAGTTATTCTATATGACGCAGGTTAGCCCTTAAATGTTAGCTTCCGGTTATATTGCTATTTTGTTTTTAATATAAAATTTATATTGGGTTGTATGTTCTTTGAGAACAGGGGTAAAATTTTATAATTTTTTATCTTTTCTAGTTCGTAACATCAGTGAATAAGATTAAATTGTACCTATTGAAAAATGATACTTTATGTAGATTCACGAATACACTTAATAGTTTTTTCGTGTACCAAATAGGTTCATTTGCCTCATCAATCCTATTTGTACTGTATTTTTTTCTTAAAAACAACAAATTTTTTTCTTTTATAAACTACTATAGTGAAATTCTAATTGTTTAGTGTAACATTAATTTTTCCTGTGGCACACAGTAAAGAGAGTGTACAGTTTCGAAAGCGTTAATTAGAGTGATTTTACTTTAAGACTGCTATATAGTCTTAGAAAACAAACTGGAAATTCAGTATACTTGATTTTGTGACTTGAATATCTTACAATATTCTTACTTGGTTTCAGAAATGCTTGTTTTTAAGAATACCTATCAGATGAAGCAGTGAATTAAATCTAATTTCAAGGTCACTAAAGGAAGGAAATGCTCTTTGACAGATTGAGTATCGCTTCTCATTAATTACCAGAGGGCCAATTTACGTACTATCAGTAGGCAAGCTGAGATAAAGAACATGTAGATGACTTACATACTAGTTTTGAATCTGATCCTGAATGTCCATGTAGATTCTATTCGATCGCATAGTTTTCTTTAGTGTGATAATGGTATGGTGGTTATATTGACAATGCTTTTATTTTTTGGAGAAATATGCCAAAGTATTTATGTATCATGATAGTTTCAGGAATGGATTTAGAAGAAAGTGTGTGGATATTTGAGTGTGGTGTATGTATGCATATGTAGAGAGAGAAAAAAGAAAGATAAGACAAAAATGTTAACAATTTTGAATCAAGTAAAAGGTATGTGGGTATTCGTTGTACTTTGAACTTTTCTGTGGCTTTGAAATTAAAAAAAGAAGTTGGAGAGAAAATATTTTAAAAGAACTTCATTGTGCTTCAGATTCTATCATTCTAAAATGGAAATAATAGATCTTGTTCTTTCCATGCCTTGATGCAGATAGGCACAGTGGGATAACATTTGGCAGAAAAATAGCCAAGAGAGCTCTTAGAAAGTAATTTTTTTTGTTATTAAATAAGAGTTTTATAATGGAGAACTTTTCAAAGAACGTTTTACCTAAAAGTATTTTAGATTAAAATGCATCTATTTCCTTTTTTAAATTAACAGCGTATTTCATTATCATTTAACAAGAACAGTGATTTAAGAAACAATAAATATATATGTAGAGAGAGGTATAAGTTGACCAATTGAAATCTTTTTTTTTTTTTTTTTGGTGGTTGGGGGGCAGGGTCTCACTCTTGTTGTCCAGGCTATAGTACAATGGCACAATCATAACTCACTGTAGCCTTGAACTCCTGGGCTCAAGCCATTCTCCTGGCTCAGCCTCATGAGTAGCTGGGACTACAGGCATGTATTACCACACCCAGCTAATTAAAAATTCTTTTTTTTTTTTTTTTAAGAGATTGGGGGTGTCTCACTATGTTACCTGGGTTGATCTGGAACTCCTGGCCTCAAGAGATTCTCCTGCCTTGGCCTTCCAAAGTGCTAGGATTATAAGCATGAACCACTACACCTGGCCGCCAATTGAAAAAATCTGAAAATGAAAAGCATAACTAATTATTAAATAGCTCAATAAATGGAAAGAATAGAGGGTTAGCTGAAGAGAGAAGTTGTTAATTTGAAGATAGAATGGAGAACTCTTCCATAACAGCACAGGGAGATAAAGAGATGAAAAGTATGAAAGAATAGATGATGCTTTAGAGGGTAGATTGAGAAGTTCCAACATATGTCTAAGTTGAGTTTCAGAAGAAAAAATAAATACAGAGAATGGTGGAGAAGCAATATTAAAAAATGATTAAGCCGGGCGCAGTGGCTCACACCTGTAATCCTAGCACTCTGGGAGGCCGAGGCGGGTGGATCGCTCAAGGTCAGGAGTTCGAAACCAGCCTGAGCAAGAGTGAGACCCCGTCTCTACTAAAAATAGAAATAAATTAATTGGACAACTAAAAATATATAGAAAAAATTAGCCAGGCATGGTGACACATGCCTGTAGTCCCAGCTTACTCGGGAGGCTGAGGCAGAAGGATTGCTTGAGCCCAGGAGTTTGAGGTTGCTGTGAGCTAGGCTGACACCATGGCACTCACTCTAGCCCGGGCAACAGAGTGAGACTCTGTCTCAAAAAAAAAAAAAAAATAGTGTGTTTGAAGACATAATTGCCAATTTGGTGGCACATCTATCAGATTTACTATTTTCTAGGGTCATTATGCTGTGATGAACAACCCCACTAGACAGCCTTTGGCTCTAAACGTGGCATACAGGTACAGCATACTACTTTGGGTTTAGGGCTGGTTATAAGCTGTCTTGTGTGTTCTTTTAACACCTCTCTATGTTTCAGGCGTTGCTTGCAGATTCTGGCTGCAGGACTGTTCCTGCCAGGTTCAGTGGGTATCACTGACCCCTGTGAGAGTGGCAACTTCAGAGTACACACAGTAATGACCCTGGAACAGCAGGTATTGGCACAGCTATGAAATGGTCTGTTCTGCCCCTCTATTGAATACTTCTGGTAAAAGGCAAAGGGAACGTGGTGTTTAGTGGCCAGGGATCTGGGGGTTCTCAAAGACTTTGGTCTTGAGATTTAAAATTCTCCTCATCTCTATTTTCACAAGGATGTTAGTCAAATAAGATACTACTTTGATTCTCCTTGCTAACTTACCCTCACTTTGCTCTCCTTCAGGACATGGTCTGCTACACGGCTCAGACTCTGGTCCGAATCCTCTCACATGGTGGCTTTAGGAAGATCCTTGGCCAGGAGGGTGATGCCAGCTGTGAGTGTCCACTGTGGGTCAGGGGGTTCTTATTGTACTCTGGAAGAAGCTGTACACTGCTCAGATGTCTTAATATTTCCACTGTATAAGTCATAACTGGGCTACTTGTCTAAAATCACCCTTTTTTACTAGATCTTGCTTCTGAAATATCTACTTGGGATGGAGTGATAGTGACACCCTCAGAAAAGGCTTATGAGAAGCCACCAGAGAAGAAGGAAGGAGAGGAAGAGGAGGAGAATACAGAAGAACCACCTCAAGGAGAGGAAGAGGAAAGCATGGAAACTCAGGAGTGACCTTCACTCCCTTTCCTACCCAAGGGGAAGACTGGAGCCTAAGCTAGCTGCTACTGGGCTTTATATGGTGGCATTTCCATGGGATAGGGAAGACAACAGGAAGGAAAATAAACTCTAGAAGGAAGTGTCATTCCACTGGGTTTTGATACTGGCTTAGCAGCCAGAAGTCTTGCATTTATGGCCTATGCCATCCATCTGTAATGAAGCAGGATACCAACATTTCTTCCTAATATTTTAGAATCCCCAACTCCTGAAAACCCCTCAACCAGTACTTTATTGTTGAAATGGTGTGAACTGTTAGTGTCTGGAAATTTTTTTTCTAAGAAAAACGATTAAAGTACTTCCTAGTAGGGCTCTTAGTCTTGTTTTTCCTTGGCATGTGGTAACATTTTTTTGCTTCCTTTTGCTTTTTGTCCTCTTCATTGAAAGTGATACTTGAGTCTTTTAATCATAAACAGTTAACATCACAGTTTGAAGCTGTACTTGAATTAAAGCAGACTCCTGGAACCTTTCCGTATACCAGAGTAAATGAGAATACTGTTGAAGCATTTATTGAATTAAATGGTTCTAGTAACACTGCTATTTACCGTATTCAAGCCAGTGAAATAAAAAGGTTGGACAGAGGTCATTCACCTTGACTTTGCCCTCTCCTCCAAATCCTCAGTGTAAACAAAGGAAAATGAGAAGTCACAGATAGAGGACATGCTGCCCAGGCCCACGTAACCCAGGCACATAAAGGAAGCCCCACTGTGGCTAACTAGGCTTGAAGAAGGTAGGCTTCTAATATGTAGCTTGTAAAAAATGTGGAGGTCTCAGCTTATTTATGGAAGCAAGAGCTAGAGCTGCAATTAATTTAAGTCCTTTGGGTACCTCAGTCCAGCTACACACAGGGCCCCTTTTCTTTAGGCCCATACATAAATGGGTAATACTAAGTGCTTCAAACAAGCCACAGGGCTGCCTTTTTAATGTCCCAAGGTCTACAGGGATTGTCTCCTGGAAGCTTTGCATGTCTGTTGAAGCAAGGCAGGTGGGGAACAGTACTTGTGCTATCCTGAGGCCATGGACTCATCTGTCCTGTTATTTACTTGGAGAACCAGAGGGGTAAACTCCTGAATCCAGCATTGCCCTCCTGCGGGCTGTTTCCTTGGCAACACTGTGGTTTAGCCGCCTCAGCCGTTCCTATAAGACAAGGAAGATCTGGAATCTAGTAACTGCTGTGAAAAGCTTTATGAGTTTAAGTCAACTAGATGCTGCAAAGTATCTTAGGCTCCACCTCAAAGTCATTCTTAAGGTATATATAAAAATGTTAAATAACAGTAACTGGATATTGAGAATGAGAGTGGTGAGTTTCTCTTCCCCCAAAGATTTAAAAAATTACAGTAGCTTTAATTGTGTTGAAGACCTGTAAAAGGGCAAAGAATCACTGCTAGTAGGAAATTCTTTTACCTGAGCATTTTGTAAAATGTTGTTGACCAGGACAACTCTTCGCCGGGCATTAAGTAGCTTTTTAACATAGGGGTCGAGATCCAGGGCCACCTTCTGATCCTCATTGATACGGCACAATTCTGGGGATGGAAATAGGTGCAACTAACATTTAAGGGCTCATGTCTCATTCTTAGGGAAAAAAGGCTGGTAAGGGGATGGAAAAACGCTCTTGCACCCACATGGGCCACAGCCACTATAGACTTAAGACATCTCTGAAAGGAGGAGTCCTTTGGCAGCCCTGATGTCCTGGCAGCAAGTGACAGAAACCCAGGCCAGAGGCTGGCAAAACATAAGGTCCTAAAAGTGAGTTGGAGGATTCCGGGTACACGGGGATGCTCGCTCACCTGTAGCTAGGTTGTCAATTTGTTCCCGGAGCTCCACCTGGCTCTCTCTGCAAAGATATAAGGCCTACACGGTCAGGCAGTTAACCGAGCTCACGAAACTAATTCCCCTACGTATTTCCCAAGTACTGAGAGAAACCAGCCTCAACTTAACCCTCCCACTCGCGGTCTTCCGCGGGTTCTTCCTCGCCTCAATCAGGTTCGTGAATTTATTAGTCCCAGCCAGCACCTCTCTTGGTCCCGCCCCCAACTTCCCTCTAGGTCACCTGACGGCGTGGACGTGAGAGTCGAGCTGCTGCACAGCCGGTCGCAGGAACTCCAGGAGCCCTTCGGCGAAGAGGTCGCGGCCCGTGGGCCCAGCCACCGGGGTCCCCGCCCCGGACACGGCGGCCGAACCAGCCCTGGCCATCACGAACTGTCCCGACGCCCGGAACCTGCCGCAAGGGCCGCCGGGAACTGGCGCCGCGCCGAAGTGCGCCGCGAGGGGGCGCCCGGGAAAAGCCGTCTCCGAGCCGGCGCTGGGGCTTCTGGGAAATGGAGTCTCTGGCGCGAGCAGGGGTGGGGAGAAGGGCGGCACTCTGGACTCCTCTGGGAGTTGTATTAATAGTTCTTTGCAGGTCTTGTGGTAGGTTTTGAAAAACTCCAGGAGCTGGGGGAAGGAACCACTTTTTGGAGTGGATACTTTTTGTTTTTTCCAAAGGCGAAAGTAAATGCTAATATCCCCAGTTGTCTATAGCCTTCCTATGTTAACTTTATGAGAAAACCAGATTGTATTCATGGTATAGTTTTACATTTCTAAAGAGTATATTTTTGGCTGGAGGCGGTGGCTCACGCCTGTAATCCTAGCACTCTGGAGGCCGAGGTGGGAGGATCGTTTGAGCTCAGGAGTTCGAGACCAGCCTGAGCAAGAGTGAGACCCCCATCTCTACTAAAAAAATAGAAAGAAATGAGCTGGACAACTAAAAGTATATATATAAAAAATTAGCCAGGCAAGGTGGCGCATGCCTGTAGTCTCAGCTACTTGGGAGGCTGAGGCCGGAGGATCGCTTGAGCCCAGGAGTCTGAGGTTGC
>CAUYRT010061273.1:0-27345 GCA_963574885.1 Lepilemur ruficaudatus
AGGGGTGGGATATGCTTGAAAAGTAGTTGGGGAGCGGAATTAGGGGTCTCAATAGGGGAAAGGAATTCCTCAAAAACTGATTCATGTGATTAACTGTACACCTTGGTAAATTCACTGAAAATCATTTAATTATACACTTAAGATGTTTGAGATTTTTAAAAATCTAATCATACCCTATGTAATATTCTGCAACTTTCATTTTTTTAAGTTTAAAATTTTTTAATTGAAGCAAAATGCACATAACATAAATATATCATCTTACCCATTTTTAAGTGTACAGTTCAGTATTGTTAAGCACTTTTGCGTGGTTGTGCAACCCATCTCCAGAACTTTTCTATCTTGCAAAACTAAACTTCTGTTCCCATTAAACAACTCCCCATTTTCTCCTCCCACCAGCCCTGGCAACCACCATTCTCCTTCCTGTTTCTATGAATTTGACTAATCTAGATACTTCATTTTTTTAGGTAGAATCATACAGTATTTGTCTTTTGGTGAACTAGCTTATTTCATTTATCCTAATGTCCTCAAGACTCATCCCTGATGTAGCGTGTGTCAGAATTTTCTTCCTTTTCAAGGCTGAATGCAAGTTTCTTTCAATCCAGTCCGTATTATACTCGTGGACTAAACCATGTTGGTGTGTATAGCTATTGTTGATTAAGTTCCACCGCTGTGTTATTCCATTATATAACCATTCCATGACTGATTTATCTGTTCTTTTTTTCTGGACTTTGAGTTGTTTCCATGGTTGGTTGATTAGTTTGTTTGCTTTATAATCAATACTCCTGGGACAGTCTTGTTCATGTCATCTTGTTCATACTGTGAGTACCTGTGCAAGAGTCTTTCTGAAGCATAAACCTAGAGAAGTACTGAGGGCTAGGGCATGTACGTGCTAACTTTACTAGATAAAGCCAAATTGATGTCCAAAGTGTTTGCACTGATTTACATTCCCACTTGAGCATTCTCGTGGTCTCCCATCGTTGCCAGTACTTGATAATGTCAGAATTTTTAATGTGTGCCAATCTGGTGAGTGGGAAATAGTAACTCATTGTGATATCAATTTGCATTTCCCTGATTGCTAATGAAGTTGGAGCATCTTTTTTGTGTGTCTGACTTGAATCTTCAAATCTATTTTTGGATGAGAAGAGAAGAAATGAAAGCCAAAGGAGAAAAAGTAAGTGTCCTATATCCAAACCTTAACTCTCTGTGACTATACCTTTGTAATGGGCCATCACTCTGTCAGCTTTTCCTCCCCTTTGGAGCAGTTTAAATATATAACAAGAGCACTGCTCTGAAATCCCCTACTCGTGACTTCTCTCTTGATGCTGCACAGAATCTTTGAATGAAAATGGTCATGAGGTCTAACAGCCAGACCATGGGAAAGCTCAGAGGGCCAGACTCTAACTTTTTTGACCGAACAACATATGTGAATGTGTATGTTCGTGTTTGTGTGTGTGTATAAAACAAATACACACAATAAAATGAAAGTCTCATAAAACAATTCTTACAATCTGGTATTCTTACTTTGATTCATTCTAGTCTTCTTTCTCTCTTTTATTTCTTTCTTTTCTTTCCCTTTCTTTCTTCCCTCCCTCCCTTCCTTTCTTCCTCCACCCTTCCTTTCTTCCTTCCCTCCCTTCCTATCTTCCGGATCTCCACCAACGAAATTGATTTCACAGTCCACATCTACAGTGGTTTCCAATGAGAACAATACTGTTTCAGGAAATGTTTTTGATATTTGTGAGGACTTTCCTGGCATTTATTAGCCAAGAACCAGGGATGTAATATAGGAGACAGTCCCAAACAATTAAGAATCATTCTTATATCACAGAATATTTAATATTAATACAGACGATCATTGGATATTTATGTAGGTAGAAAACTGAGAACTTCCTTTCACAAAGAATATTTTTCATATACAATATGCATTTGTATCATAGGACTTACATCAATCTGTCTTATAAAACAGTGGTCTGTTACCCTCTGAAGTAGATGCTCCTTGAAGGCAGGAGAGGCGGAGTGTTCATCTGGGCTTGGCAAAGGGCCTCGTGTACAGGAGGTAGGAAGGCAGTATAGTGGGCAGGTGAGAACACAGGCTTCAGTTAGAGAAGGGTTTGATTTAAATTCTAGCTATATTGTCTGGTTGTCATGGACTCTCTAGAGTAACTTATGAAGCTTCTCTATGTGTTCATCATTCCCCTGCATGATGAATTAATAATACACACATGAAAGTTTTCGTGGGTAGGAAGCAAAATAATGTTTGTAAAAGTGCATATGATAGTTGCTCAAATTATTAAGACTTACAGTAGTTAATAATTTTTGTTTAATAAACATTTGTTTACTTGACTTTGACTCCTCTTGTTCTAATATTTTTATTTAACCTTAATAATAAGCACTAACATTTAATGTTTGCTCTGTGTCAGATGTGAAAACTTTCCATGAATTAATTTCTTTAGGTTAATATTTGCTATTAATACAAACCTATAAAGTAATTATAATTTTTATCTAGCTGGAAAAATCTAGGTAACTTACTCAAGATCTCATTGTTAGGAAGGAAGGAAGCCAGGGTTTGAACCAAGGAAGTTCAATGTTGACATCTATGTCTTAACCATTTCTTTATGTTGTTTGTTAATATAAAGGATTTTTAAAAAATTCCGTAGTGATAGAGTCTTCTACTTCACCTGGCTTCAAGTTTGACGTGTCTTTGATATCATCCCTCAGAAAATAAAGAATATTGATATAAAGCAGGAAACAAAGTCTGTGCCCAAGAACACAAACATAAGTATGTAAAATGTAACAGAACTAACTTATCTTAGGAATCAAACATCCAACTCCAAAGTTTAATTTGTGACTTAGGACTGAATCTATTGTAAAATCTTATTTCTCAAATAGTTCGGTATCATTAACCAACGAAGAACTAAATTATTAAAGAGCTAGAATGCTTGGATGTGAATACAGGTGACAAAGTCAAGCATGAAAGTAAAACTTTAGATGAATATGTGAGTCCAGAGGGAAGTACTGTGCCGATGGGTCTAGCGTATCTTGGCTCAGTTCTCTTGCTCTGGTCAACAGCCCTCTGACATATGGCCGTGAAGAGAGTTGCGTCTCTAACCTCAGCTGAGTACCGATGCCTCTCATCTCATGCAGATGGAGCAAGAGGTCTGGTTGGATGGACACCAACCTGTAGCCACTACCAGAAACACCATTCAAAGTACCTGGCCTTCCTGAGGGCTCAGGTGAAGCTTCCTGTTTATGATGTGTTATTTGCATGCGGTGAATTTACACAGGTGTGTGAGGAGGAGGGTGTAGATGATGTGCTGAACTCAGGAGCCAATTTGCAGCAGTGCATGAGTTGCAGCATCAGATGGTGGACGAGCGGTGCGCTAGCAAGATCTCATACTCGTCAGTCCAAGCCTATTGCAAAAACGCTCATTACAGTTTAATTTTTCTGGGAACGACATGTGATGGGGTGTTGAAGTGTAGTCAGGACAAGACACGAGAGAAACACTCAGCAGAGCTGGAGTCTGGGTGTGGTGGCTAAACTGCCCCACTGATTGGATAAAAGGGTCTATGAGCTCAGTTCATCCTGGGGTACAAATGGCCCACAGATGGGAGGACATTGTGGAAGGGGAATATTAGCAGAACAGCTGATGGAGAAACTGAAGTTACGCCAGAAAGAGAAAACCTTGAGGGCTGGCAAGTGGGGGTGTTAATATAGGAGGGACCTTAGAGTAAGGTGCAGCGGTTGACATGGAAGCTGACTTCAATGAAAGCTCCTTTGCACCATTGCAGAAGAATCTATGTGTGTAGGAAAATAAAGCCCTCCAGTTTCTTACTATAAAATGACTATTGTCCTTAGCCCACACAAATACCAGAAATGACGATGACGATAAAGAAATTCCTCCTCCAGCCCTTTAGAAGTTTCTGGTTTATGTTAACATATAGAAAATGAAGTCAATTCCATTTTTGGAATTTCCTTAAAACTTAACCACAGTGAACTTACTGGTTTCCATCAGGTATTAGCGATTTGACAGCAGATATTAGAAAAAGTTTCCAAGATGTCTGAAAGTAAGGAGGAAAAAGTAATGTTTTTTTCTCACCATGCAAGGTTCATGGCTGACACCCCTATGACAAAGACAGATTAACAAGAGAAAAGCATAGTACATTTATTTAACCAAGGTTTTCCATGACATAGGAGCCTTCGGCAGCGAAGACCCAAAGAAACAGGGAAAACTCTGTTTTTGTGCTTAGGTTTGACGAAGACTAGATAGTCATGGAGAAGTATGATTGGACGGGGAGGTGTGATCTAATGGTGGTAAACAGGAGGGAGCTTAGCAAGGCCTGTTTGTTCAGATTCTCCTTGGTGTATCTCTGTCTTCATTCCTTTCCTCTGGGAAAAGGCAGGACACCTGTCACACACAGGGGTCTTGTGACCTACTTTCAGGGGAAGTAGGTCAGAGAATTCTTTTACGACCAGCTCTCACAAAGACAGACGGGAAAAGATCAGGGAGTGGCTTTCCCACTTCTGCAGTTTTCTGAATTTCCAATGTGCCATGTTTTGGGGTAGCATTTCCTGTACCCCATCACGTTCGAGCCCTGGCATTTGGGGACTAGTATATCTTCCCTTATATTCAATGAAGGAAAGTGATTCCATATAAAGTCAGCCAAATATCTTCAGATTATCGAGAGTTGGCAAACTGGTTTGCTCAAACTTTAGAATTTCTGTGCTAGCATATACTAATTCATTACCATGTGGCTCTGGAAGTAGAATGTCTCTGTGTATTCAGAATTATTTTTGTTCAGCCCTTTTCTACCCCTGGCAAACAGTAAGCTAGAGGAGTTCTACAAAGCGAAGGACTTTTTTGTATGAGTGTGCAGTTTGCTGATGAGCCGTTATTATGTTTTCAAAAGACATGCCAAATGTAAAGGCAATTGGTGTTTAAGATGTTTTAACATCAAAAAGAAACTATTGCATATGCATTGCCTGGAATAATATCAGAAACACAGTGGGTGCTCTGGAGATATTTGGAGATGGCAATGACATGATGAGAACGAGCTGCCTACGCTGCAGTCCGGATGTATTTTCGTGCCACCATGAGTCTCCTGTTAGGTATATGTTAACATGATCTCAACAGATACCTGCACTAGCAATAATTAATTTTATAGAGCGTGCTATATTTGACAAAGCTTTTCTAACATGTATTTGTTAGCATAGGCTGAGTTTTGCTGTGCTTACAACAGCCCCCAAAATATTCTTGGCTTAACACAATGAAGGTCTGTGTCTCATTCATGCAAGGCCAGCTGTAGGGGCCCCTTTTGCCTGAGGCACTTACACGTCAGGGTGGACTCCCAAAGTCATAGCAGTAGGCGAAGAGAAACCACGAAAACCATGCACACATTTGCTCTCGCATACTTCCACCTGGAAGCGACACATGCCCTTTCTGCTCACATTTCATTGGCCGAAGAAAGTCACGTGGCTACATTTAACTCCCTGAAATGGACAAGTGCAATCTTGTGACCCAGAAGGAAATGGGAAAATCAAAAATATTGTCTAGCAGCACTAATGTCAACACACCTACATTATCTTACTGATCATTAAAGCTTTCAAAGGGCTCTATGAGGATTGAAATCTTATTATTCTTGTTCTGCAGATGGAAAGCAGAATCAGAAAGGTTAAATAAATTGCCCACAGTCACCTGGCTAGTAAGAAATGGGCCAGCATTTGATCTTGGTCTTCTCATTCCAAATCTTCTACTTTTTCCAATAAATAGTTGGAGTCTGTTGCTGAGAGGAGTGTGTGTTCAGGAGTAGAGTTCACAGTGAATAGGGTTGTTTGCTTTTGGGCAGAGTAGCCACCATATTGCCACGTGTTTAGCTGTACCTAATGTCTTGGGATATAACCTGCCATCCAAAACTGAAGATAGGAACGGGGTTGTTGATTATTCTGCTGCAGAAACAGTTCATAGGTGCAGTGGGGAAAAATCCACCCAGGACCCTGGACAGCACACACTGTCTGCTGGGTAGGCCCACAGGGTATGAACAGAGTAGGGCACTGGAGCTTGTCTCTGCAGATGTCCCCACTCACAGACCAGCCCTCGGTGTGCCCTGCGGCATGTCCTGCTCCACACCCACAGTCGAGGAGACTGGAGATGGGGTTCAGTCATCAGCTGGCCTTCCTTCAGGACCCAAGTGTGGTTTCCACTTCATAGATGATGACAGCGGATCATTTAAAGAGATTCAGTCACTTGCCCAAGGTCAGAGAGCTAAGGGAGATAGGGCAGGAAGACCCAAGACTCCCTGATCCCCAGTGAGGTACCTTCAGTTGCACCGTGCCACCTCTGAAAGGGGTGTGTGCCATGGACTTCTGAGAGCAGGTGAGAGGTAGGGAGATGGAGTCTGGTCTGCACCTGACAGCTAGAAAGAGCCGATTCTATCATGGAAAGGGAGAGGAGTTAACGCCTATTTCACTCATCAAAAGCAGTAACATTACCATCCCCCAACGCCCCCAAGACGCTTCGAAGATGGTGCCTTGTTGCTACGTCCTCACATGGTGGGGGTGGAAGGGCAGAAGGGTCCAACTAGTTATCTACAGCCCTTTAATAAAGGACTAATCCCTTCCATGAGGGCTCTGCTCTCATGGCCTGATCACCTCTTAAAGACCTCGCCTCTTAATACTGTTGCATTGGGGAGTAAATTTCAACATGAATTTTGGAGGGAACATAAACATTCAAACCATAGCAAGCACACATACACCCCCATAACATACACACATATCTCAAACATGTAATGTTTTCTTCATGATCTTATATTCCTAATCTCATCATTACTCATCACTTTTTTTGAATAATCAGATGTGAAAATGGAATGTATTTAACAAATGAGAAGTAGAGAAAGAAATTTAATTTGATAGATGTTTGGGGATTGTTATATGTGATTTTAGTTTTTTATTTGGGGTAAGATTATAATTAAGATAAATTTTTATTTCAATTTGTACAAAGTAGTCTTAGTTACAAAAGTATTTCATCTACTCCCCAATTTGCAAATGTTTTTTGAGATAGGGTCTTACTCTGTTGCCCAGGCTAGAGTGCGGTGGCATCATCATAGCTCAGTGTAGCCTCCAACATCTGGGCACAAGCGATCCTCCTGCCTCAGCCTCCCAAGTAGCTGGGACTACAGGCACATGCTATCACACCTGGCTAATTTTTTATTTTTTGTAGAGACAGGGTCTCACTGTCGCCTGGGCTGGTCTCAAACTCCTGGCCTCAAGAAATCCTCCTGCCTCAGCCTCCCGAAGTTCTAGGATTATAGGTGTGAGCCCCTATGCCCAACCTCCAATTTCCAGTGACTTATAGAACTGTATCTCGGAAAATAGTTCTGGGTGAACTGCCTAAGACAATTGAGTATCTACAAGACTAAATGCCCAACGTGCATTTGGTTTCATGATTGCTGTGAGTCAGCAAGCCTGAGTGTACGAGAGTAATTTGTAGGGCAAGACAAGAAAAGCAGCAGTTATTACTGGAGCTCACACAGGTACGCAGACATCAATGGAGAACAGAGAAGAAAAGTCTTGCTGTGGGGCTGGTGTGAAATCCCCCCATCTTGGCTAAATTTCTGTGTAATGAATACTTCATCACACAGACCAGTGCCACTATGACTGAGTTCCCTTGCATTTTATAAATGCCTTTTTTTGAGAATCTGTGCAATTTAATGGGCTAAATTTTATCATAGAATGTATATAAGAAGCAAAAACTGCCTTTTGCAATGACTCAAATATTTATGCACTGAGGTGTTCAGGGCACCAGTGTATATGAAGCTGTCTGGGGCAGTGTAAAGTCTACAGATTTCTCTATATAAATAATTGACATGAAAACTGCACACCATTCTCCCATGTGCATTAAAGCAAATGGCCCAAGGACCTTTACTGGGCTGCTGCTTTGCTGGAGTTATTCAACAAATAGGCTGCATCTATATTCTTTTCTGCTCACCTCCTTCCTCCTCCCTTCCTTTTCTTTCAACAAATAATTATTGAGGGCTGTATTAGTCAGTGTTCTACAGAACCAATAGGATATACGTGCACACACACACACACACACATATATATACTTTTTTTCGTAATCATATAGAGCAGGGGGAAGAGAAGGAGAAGAAGAGCAAGAGAGATTTGTGATGGGATTTGGTTCATACGGTTATGGAGCTGAGAAGTCCCGTGATCCGTTGTCTGTGAGCTGGAGGGCGAGCAGAGCCCATGTTGCCATTCAGTCTCAGTCTGGGAGCCTGAGGACAAGGGGAACCAGTGGAGTCGGTCCTGGTCCAAGTCCAAAGGCCCAAGCACCAGGAGCGCCGGTGTCTAAGGGCAGGGAAGACCGTGTCCCAGCTCAAGCAGAAGACACATTTGCCCTTCCTCTGACTTTTTGTTCTGTTTGGGCCCTCGATGGGTTGGACAATGTCTACCCACTTTTGTGGGTGATCTTCACTCAGCCCACTGACTCCAGTGTTAACCTGTTCCAGAAGCACCTTCACTGACACACCTAGAGATAACGTCTTACTGGCTATCTGGGCATCCCTTAGCCCAGTCAAGTTGACACCTAAAATTAACCATCGCAAGGTCACGTGCCTGCCCCTCTTCTCGGCTCCGGGAAAACAGTGATAATGAGATCAACTGTCTTCTCATGGAGCTAACTTGTAAGAGTAAAGAAGAAACATAGCAAAAGATACATGAAGAAGATGGTGATTCTCCATATCAGACAGGGGCTTCATAGTGATGCCAGATCGGGTAGTTGGGGATGAGTCTTTGAAGCGTTTGCATTTGAAATGTGAGCAGATGACCACAAGAAGGCTGGGGAGGAGGGAAGACCTCCCATAAGAATCTAGCTTAAGTGAAAAGACATGAAATACTCTGAGGAAGAAAATGAAATCCTGAGCTATGACAAATGACAAGGCAGATGAAGATGGCCTGAGGCTGTTTTTCCCAGAAGGACATTAAGTGCAAGCTGGTTCCCCCACGTCACTGATGTCTGGCCCTGCACTGCATAAACGGGCTGGCGAGAGACAAGTCAAACCCCTTGTCCACTCTTAACAGCAAAGTGCTCGAACCTGTTGGATCCACCTGATGGATTTGGAAATGATGGACTTCGAGGCTCCTCCAAGGATCTGCTGATCTGTCCTGGCTCAGGGTCAGAGTCGGCAACGGACATAAACCTGGAACTGTGGGGCTGTGGATGCCATCCCTGTCCCCAACCCAACTCAGATCCACCAACTCTAATAGCTACAACGTGCCAGGTGCTAAGTCAAGTACTTTCATGTATCATGTCGTTTTATCCACATGAGTGTCCTTTGATGTAGGTATCACTGTCCCAATGTTAAAGGTTAAAATATTAGAAGTAACTAGCCCGAGGTCATATCTCTGATAAGTGAAAAGCCAAGATTCAAGTCATCTGGCTCCAAGTTCAGAGGTATTTCCACGACCGATGAGTCACTGTCTACGAGGCGCTAGGGCAGACCTTATTTCCTGCCTATGTCCCAGCCCTTTCTCACTTTGAACTCCCAGGGTGCCACCCAAAGCCACCTTGGCTCTCCACACAGGCCCAGGGGTGCTTCCAGAGCTGTTTTCTTCACCAGATGCTTCATACCTTCTACCATTGAGTTGCAAACAACGTTCCCATCTCACTTTACCATGACACGGAAGAACAGATGCTATAATAAGGACATGTTTCCCATGTACTTGTGTGAGTTCACAGAGTTTTTGTTTCTCGCCCTAACCATTCTCCTTCCCCACCCAGCCCCCAAATTAAAAAGAAATAAGTAAAAGATTTAAGAAGGAAAATGTATTTACTGTGCATGTGACATCACCCAGTGTTTCAGCAAAGCCTTGGATGGAGCTGGCCTTGTCTTCCGTGGTCAGGGTGGATATGTAGATGTGACATTAATTGTTGTCCAGTTAAGACGGCCAAGGATGTGCAATGCCTTCAACCCTGACTTCCGTGAAGGGCGGTGCTTTGCGATCAGGAGGAAGCTGAGATGAACTTCCTCACAGAGAACTACCTGGCTCCATGTGCTTATGAGTTGAGTTGTGGCAGCAGGGATGCTTCAGGTGATGATGAACAACAGCAGGATAAACCCAGAACCCTCTGAGACAAGCCTCTCACATCATTGTAGGAGGCAGCCACCTACCTTACTGGGAGGTGTGGTTCCTTGGCATGCCCCTTTCTCTTCCTCCTCCCCATGTACCTGCTCCTTGATGCTGTCATTCCAGTAACAAAAATAAAACCCCCTGGCTTCTCAGTTTTGAGGAGAAATTTCAGTGCCAATGCCCTCGAGAGAAGTAACACATTGGCCTAAACTGACATCGAGGTGAAAGTTTCCAGTGGATTAGACCTCGGATTCTATGACTTCTAGATCTGCTGTCTGCTCAGATTTAAATGAGCACATAATACAGTCCATTATAGGTCTGGAAGCACCAGAAAGAACTGTGGGGAGGCTGGAAGGTGAAATTGTAAAGCAATGCTCAGTAAAATAAAGAAGTTACTTGCCTTTCATTATGATTGGAAGAGTCTAATACACATTCCAGTAGAAAGAACTTGACAACCAGGGCGAGAGTGGCAGGAAGTCGAGAGCCAGCGTGTCCACACTGGCTGGCTGCCGAGTGTCCCAGCTCTGCCTCATGCTCCTCTGTAAACACAGTGACGCGGTCTGGGCTTGCTTTGGCCAGTCTGTCGCTGGGGTGTTCCTCAGCATGTCAATTTCTCTTCCGACTTGGCTGTAGAGCATCCAACCCGGCATCGCTAACGGGAGAAATCTTAAGTAATATTATTTTCATTCCTTTATCCTCAGGAACAAAGGTCGCCCCGCTGCTAACTGTCGTTTGCTAAGACAGCCTGTGAGTTCACAGTGACTGGTGACAGCCAGCCGGAGTCTTAATGGGGACTTTTCTTTGACTGAGCGGGTTCCCCGGAGGCCGTGCATTAGCCTGGCTGACTGCTGGGCCCTGGCAGTGCTGGGATCGTCTGGGTCAGCGATAAAGTCCTTGTCACACTGAATCAAACCGAGAGAACAGACGGCCTATGAAGTACACGGGTTTATATTGGCAAAGAAGGCCATCATAGCTCGTCCTGCTGTTGTGCTTTTTTTTTTTTTTCTTTAGCCTAGTGCTTTTCTGGTCCTTAAAAAAAAGGGGGGGGAGTCTCTCCCTTTATTGTGTCTTGCCCTGCCCGCCACAACTTGCCTTATTGTCGTCCGTGGGTCTGTGGGTTCTTCGGCGATGAAAATGGTGGGGAGTGAGGGGAATGTGATCTGACCGATGGGATTAGAGAAGCCGGGCTGGAACAGAGGGGTAAGTGAGGGGCGCCCAGAGGCCACGGAAGGTCTGGGGTTGGCGGAGCACCAGGCAGGCTGCCAGGGAAACTCCTAGTTCCAAAACAGCGCTGGCCCTCTCGGCTGGCACGCACTCTAGGAGGGAAAACAGCTGCCAGATTCTCCAAGCAGACTAATGAAAGTGTCGCTTCTCCTCTGTCTTTTCTGATTCTGTCATTACACATTGGGGAGGGGGACAGCCCCATAGGGAAGCATCTTTTGGGGGCTGGCCGAGGGTAGGTAACTGTTTCCTGTCCCTCACACATGCAGGGGGTGGCTGTCCCATTTTAATCACCCATTCAGCCCTTCATCCGCACAAGCAGTGTTTATCGGGACCCACCTTGGAGCCAGATGCTTCCTAGGTGCTGGGGACATCACGGTCACCCAGAGGCATCTCTGTGCCACTGCGAGGCTGGGATCCAGCACTAACCCAGCTGTGTTCAGTGAGAGGAGAGGGGACCCAGCCTAGCCTGAGGGCTCAAGTTAGACTGTCCAGAAAGGGACACATAAGCCCAGACTTGAAGGCTGTGTGTGCCTTGGCCAGTCTTTCAGATGCAGGAAGACCCTGCCGGGTGGAGGAAACTCACCAGGCAGAGGACAGTTCGGGGGGCCCATTCAGGGGTGTGATGGGGCCACCTCTGAGGCCCGTCACTGGTGTGCATGACTCTACGTTGCCCCTTGACCTTGGCTCGCAACCTTAATGTCAGCTCTTACGCAGGCACCATGGCTCCGTGCATGTAACAGGGCGCCGTGGCAAAGGGATGCCCCCTCACTCTCTGTCACCCTAGCCCGGGTGTGGGGACAGTATGAATACCTGTGCCACCCTCATGCTTAAGCCGCCGCCTCAGTCTAATCCCCTCAAAAGAGGGGGAAATCATTACTTGGGGACAATGATACTGTAACATTCACCCCGTATGCAACTTACATACAGTCCGAACTCCCAGTCCATGATAAGGCATGCAGTACTGTCTCCAAGCTAAGGGCGATGGGACTGGGCCCAGATGTGGAACAGGGAGATGGACATGTGGTGCTAGGTGCGGGCATCTGTAGATGGTCTGATGCTGGGGAGATCCACGGAGATTTGGGGGGGAAGGTTTAGTTTGATAGTCATTTGATCTATTTACTAATATTAATTGAAGAAGTAATATCTCTCAGCAAGAATACCTAGGGCGAGAAGATGATAAATTATAAACCTGACCTGATGTAAGAGAAAGAGAACCCCACAAGGAAAAAGAGGAAGGAAGGAAGGAAGGAAAGAAGGAAGAAAGGAAGGAGAGAGAAAAAGGGAAATAGATCAAAGGCAGGGTGAAAGTTACCAACGTGAAATTGCTCAGAAATTCAGGGAAATGGTTAATATCATGGAGAAGTTGCATGACGAAAAAGAAGAGGTTCTTGGACTTGGGCAGGACCTGGGCATAGCTGCAGGAGGCGAGACAGCAGTTGATCGCTGCAGGGGAAGGGGCAGAGCTGAAGGAAGCCACACATTTGTCACACAGGCTTTCTGTTGCTTCTCTTGCTGTTTTAATATCGTAGAGACTCGGATATGGTAAAATGCTATCAGGAATAGAAAAAAAGAGAATGGAGCAAAACTGGTGACATCCGAGTGAAGTCTGGAATCTGGTTACAGTTTCCTACCACTGTTGATGCCTTAATTTGGGCAGATGTACCAAGGTAGGATATGAGTGCCAGGGGAAGCTGGATGAGGGTGTACGGGAACTCTATTATTTTTTGCAATTTTTTTTGGAAATCAAAAACTATCCCAAAACAAAAATTTTACTTTAAGATTAGCTATCTGGAAGGTGCCTCTAGAGATGGGAAATGGAGACCCAGGGTGGTGTAAGGAGCAAGATTGGTAGGAAGGCAGGACCGATATCCGGACCTGGGAGGAAGGTTTGGGCAGAGAGAGGAGTGCGTTTGTAGATTCGCTGGTGGGAAGTTCGAGACCACCTCTTGCCGGCGTCTGCTTCCTCTGTCGGAGAGAAGGTCCTGTTATTGGTTAATGTGGGGGAGGAGGGAAGCGGAAGATTTAGGAGGGGTAGAAATTCTTTTAAAAGCCACAGTGTTTAATGGTAGAGAGAGGAAAGCCTGGGGCAACGTAGGAGAATGTCTGAGCGCCAGGGATGGGCTTTTAGGCACTTTCTTGGATGTGACTTATCAATATTCTACCTGCCACTTAAAAACATATTCAGCCTCCGGTTGCGTATGCCACAGTTTAGGGTGAAGCTGTCAGACTGTCTCCGTGCTCTATGCTAAGGAAAAAGTTAAACTGAAAGCACCCTTAATAGATTGACTGATGTCCAATGAGGGTGAGCTGAGCGTTCAGTTGTCTAGGTTTGTAGTAACGGGCAACAGAATGCATCTGTGAAATTCTCCAACTGCACTTCAACTAAGGTTTTGAGATTAGTCAGTATCCCCTTTGGGTTACACTACTGTTCATGTTTTGCCTCCCTCTCCAGCTCTGAGTAGGCCCCGCACCCCCAAATCCTTCCCAGCCAGGCTCGGCGGGTCCCTCCTCTGCACACTAGAAGGCCCGAGCCTGGGCAGTGAGTTGCTCTATCATTGGGCACTCACATCGCTTTACATGGTCTTCGACTAGAGGTAGCGGTAATCTTACTGTTACAATTGCTTCCTTGTTTCTGGAATGCTTTGGTGCTAGATTAGAATAAATGCATAGTACCTTTCAAATGCTAACTATAAAAGTACTTCCTTGTAAGGGTTACTAGAAGTAGTGATTGGAGGGTTTCTTGTAGTTTAGAACTCCATCCTGGCATCCAGATAAACTGGAATTGGAAATGTTTAGCTTAATATTCCTCTCCCCTTCCTTCCTCCTTTTTCCCTCCTTCATACACAATATAATACATGCATACCAGCAGGGCCCCAACATTTTTAGTTTTATCATTGTTGATCATACTTCCTGTCATTTTAGTGTGTCAATGATGACATGGCACTTCTCCTGCCCAAATTAAGCAGGAAATGGTGGAGGGAAACTCAGATAAAGACAGCCTTGCACTCAGGCCTAAATTGCTTCCATATTCAGCGTGGAAGTCTTGCTGAATCGTGGTTTCCCAAACCACCATGACTCACCGAGAGAGGAGCCACCATCGTTTCAGCGCCGTGAGCTTCCAGGGCAGCAGGGTGCCAGGACAAGGGAGTACCCAGATCCTTCTTTCTCACTCTGACATTCTCCAATGGTTTGCTCTGGGAATACTGGGCAGCGCATCTAGAGTCCTGTCAAAAGAGGGCACAGGGGATAAGAAGTGGAGATTCTAGACTGATGTTGGGGCAGGGAGCAGGTGCAGCCCTGAGCCACAGAGATAGAGCCAGCAGGGTGGAGTAGCAGTCAGAGATCTGCTCTCCAGAGATCTTTTTAGTTTGGAGATGCTATTTCCCAGAGCTTGTCTGCTGCAGGCAACATGAAAGGTCAGTGAACAAGGGCCAGCCAGACAGTTCCAAGAAGGTAACACGGGGCTCTCCCCAAATGTCCAGACAGCTGTCACCGACAAACGATGTCTGGTTCCCACTCCTGCAGGGTCCCAAGTCCTAAGTATGATCAACAAGGGAAGATGAGGGATCAATGTTTATTGCCTACAGCTGTGAAGGGCCCGTGACTCTGTCTTCCCTTTGGAGCAGTTTGATTCGTTTTCAAGTTTGCAGTATGTGCTGTGTGTATCTTTATAGAAGGATGTACAGAATGAACTAGATCAGTTTTAGCTTAAGTGTATTTAAATAGGATTCATGTTTTCAACTGAGAGACACCACTTTTTTTTAATTTCACAATTCTTAGAGAAAACAAACACAAGAGGCTAATGAGAAATTGGCTCTTCTCGCCTATGTGAAAAATAAATGGAAAAACAACCGGTCACACATGGATCTTGTCCTGATGCTGTAGTGGAACCGACCCCTGGCCAGTCCTTTTGGGAAGCTGTTTTTAGCCACGATAACCTTTGCGTGAGGCCTGCTCCAGTGCTAGGTCACAGCTGGGACCCCTTGGAAATGTCACCGTTCCCACGGTTGCTGCAGCAGGACGGCCACTGTGAGCCCTTGTCCTATCACAGACCGGCTGTCACCAAAGCCTGCTAGGATAAACACAGCAAAGCAGCCAAAAGCCAACGCACACCCAGCGCTGGGTGGACCGTGAATAATTTCACATCCCATAGATAGTGGTAGTTTTGTGAACTTTAGGATTTTAAGCAAAAATGTACAGACAGTGACAATAACAGGATCCCTTCTCCCCCACACAATAAAAGCCCCAGAGAGCAAGTTTGCTGAGAGCAGCTAACAAGACAGTTGTCTGTGCCCAGCGGGGCTGCCACAGAGTCAGAGCTGGGTACCCCGAAGCCTAATTATTAATAGAAGCCTCCCCATAGAGGTCTTAAACAAGCACATGGGTGGAAGCCAGGTCTCTGAGGAGTAAGGGAGGAAGATACAGACTGTACATGAGGGTCGAGTGGACGGGCATCAGTCATCAATACAGATGACTCAGTGTCAGTCCGTAATGTTGAATGAAATGGAGATGACTCCCCGCTAAACCCCGTCACTCAGGGTCTATTGTCTTTGGTTTGTGTCTATCAGGGTGAAGGCTTATCTCACTGAATCGGAATCTGAGATTCCCCAGCAAAGAAGGTGACAAATGCCAAATGTTAGCTCTGTATGTTTGAAACTAGGGTCATGATCTTTGAAAGAGTTATTTCTCTTGGTTACAATCACCCCCACTAAATCTCTAATAATCACCCCCTACTAAAACCCTAATAGGCTGTGGCTATGTAGACTCATTACTCATTATTTATTCTTTCCACAAATATTTATTCATACTTGCTAAGCGCTCAGGCACTGTCTTATGTTCTGGGAGCAGATGACAAGGCTCATCAACCCAGGGTTTTGGTCTCAAACCCTTTTCTGCCAGTGCCGGCCAAGGATAGCTGATCTGAATCTAGAGGAGCCTCTTTGACTAGACTAGGAAGACCCCCAAATCCTGCCACATGGCTCCTTTCTCCTTGGCCACCTAGTTCCCATGTGGCTTCTCCAGGGCAGATCTGGAGTTTGCTGATATCTCAGAAGCAAGGAGTTTTATGGGACATGATGCAGAAAGAAAGGGCTTCCAAGAAAGACTAGTCCAAGGATCAGTTCTCCAAGAGAAGATTCCAGAGTAGGTGTCTTAAGGAGACCTTGCCACATAGACTCAAGGCCACTGACCTTGTGCTCCACACCTAGCAACTCAAGGACAGAAGGTCCTCAACTTTGACCCTGCTTCATGGCTGGGTCCCACCAACACAGTGACCCTCAGCCTTTCCTGTCCCGATGCACCTTAGGAAGGACTCCAGTGGAAGGAGGGGGACCAGATGCCCTTTTGCAAGGTGTGGTTTGGGACCAGCCTTGGAGATGCAGATTCAGAGGTGGACATTAGACATCTTCTTTTAGTCTCTGGCCATCCCATTCTGGCCTTTGGGAAGGTCTATGATTGGCTAAATTGATTTCTGGACTGATAACATGTAGTTTTAAAGCAACCTGAGCTTTTTGTGTGGCCACAGAATTCACCGTTCTCCCTCAGGCCTTTCAGGTTGGTAAGTTAGGATAAGTCCTCAGATCACATTAGACTTGACCTTAGAAGGATTAAATATCAAGTTTGCAAGAATCTTTGAGGACATTAAGGCTACTCCCCTCTTGCATGTCCCTATTTAGCACTCAAATCCCCTCTGCCACATCCTAAGAGGTAGTTGTCTGGCCTCCTTTTGAACACAGTGGTGGGGACTTCTCTGTCTCAAGATGGCCCAGTCCACGGATAGCTCTAATGGACAGAGTTCTCTTGTGATGTGAACCTGGTTTCAGCTCATATTAAACTCATATTCGTTTTAAAGTCAAATCACTCTTTTTGTGTAGGACCGTTTTTATAACTGGCAGATTCATCTCTGGTGAAGTACAAGTGTTGGGATTCCTATTTCCATCAGGAAATGAATGCTTCCTCTAAGGGATTGGGTCAGAGAAACAAAACACTCCTTCCCTGTAGCTGGAGCCAGAAACAGACAACTGTGGGCTACTTGCAGCCCTATTTTCTGATCCAGTGAGCAGATCCCATTTGTGAGGGCACTTGTGTTTTCCTGGCTCCATCTGTTTGATTGATTTAGCTTAAGATTCAAGCATGTTGTTGTCACTTCCTCCTCCCGTGGTTGGGATGGCATTGCCTGTCTGCTCTTACACAGATATCTAATGTCCAGCGCAAGGATATTTCTTAAACTTTGCCGGAGAAATTAGAATCCAACCACCAGAAGACTCAGATAGCCCCTGTTTAAAATCTGTGATAATTTGAGGTGAGTGCTGTCAGCCTATTGTCTGTGCAGGTCAGTGATTTGGCCCCCACCCCCAGGCTCTTTGGTTGCAGATAAGTGCCTGTTGCTTATCTGCAATGAACTTGGTTCCTAGAATGACTCCTAACTTATTATTAGCAAAGCAATGTTATTTACCAGGTTGTGACTGTGTGTGTACCTGTGAAATAATAAGAAATGTATATTTGGTCTTGGTCTCCAATTGCCGCTACAAGAGCTTTTAAGACTCTTGGAATCTCGAGATAAGTGTGTCTTTTTGTAGGCTAATGAGGTGACTGGGAGCTCCTAGATAGCTTTAGGATGGGGGTTGGGGTTGCCAGAGGAACCAGCCATGTGATTAGAACTTTCAGCCCCACCCCACAACCTCCAGGCAGGGGAGAGGGGAGAAGGGCTAGAGATTGAATTCAATCACCAATGACCAACAGTTCAATCAATCATGCCTACATAATGGAACCTCCACAGAAATCCTAAATGAAGGGGTTCAAAGAGCTTCTGGGTTGGAGAACACACTGAAGTGCTGGGAGGGTGGTGTGCCCAGAGAGGACATAGAAGCTCTCTCTGTACCACCTCCCATACCTTTCCCTATGTACCTCTTCATCTGATAGTTCATTTGTATCCTTCATAATAAACCAGTAAATGTAAGTAAAACATTTTCCTGAGTTCTAGTAGCTGTTGTAGCAAATTATGTAACCTGAGGAGGGGGTTGTGGGACCCACAATTTGTAATCAAGTCAGACATAAGTGTGGGTAACCTTGGGACCCACTACTTGGGATTAGCATTGAAGTGGGAACAGTCTTGTCGGACTGAGCCCCTAACCTGTTGGGTATGTGCTAACTCTGGGTAGTGATGTCAGAATGAAACCAAATTGTAGAACACCCAGTTGTTGTCTGCAGAGAACTGGAGGATTACTCGGTGTGGAAAAACTCACACATTTTGTGTCAGAAGTGTGAGTATCGAAAAACAGTGTTCTTTTTAGTGTCCTTGACTCAAGAGTCAAGAACATCAGAGTTCAACAGATCTTGAAGACTACAAGGGGGGGGAGGGTTCTTTTAATGACAGGGAATGTTGCTAAGGAGCATGCAGCATGGGACAAAGTAAAGGAAAACTTAGCCAGAACTGGGGATGCTAGCCACAGACTAAAAATGGCAACATAATACTTTAACAAATAGAGTAAAAAGCTTAGTTTTGATTATAAAGTAAACGAAATAAGACTCTTAAAAATAAGAACTATGTGTTCAGAATGGTGAGAAAGCCACACTGTGGTAGGTGGTAGGCTAGATCATGGCCCCTAAAGATGTCTACATCCTAATCCTAGAACCTACAAATGTCACTTTATGTCACAAAAGGAACTGTGAAGCTGTGTTCCTATTGAGGGTTTTGAGATGGGGAGAGGATCCTGGAGTATCTGGGTTGGCTGTAAATGTCATCATAAGTATTCTTGTAAGAGGAGACAGGGAGATTTGACCACACAGAGCCCCCCACAGAAGCAGAGATGGAGGGACGTGTTTGAAGAAGAAGGAAGGGTTTACAAGCCATGGAATACAGGGGACCACTGAAAGCTGCAAAAGCAAGGAAACAGTCGCCACCCCAACCATCCCCGTGGACACCTTGACTTCAGCCCAGTGAAACTGAACATCTGATCTCCACAACTGTAAAGGAATAGATCGGTGTTGTTTTAAGCCACCAGTGTTGAGTTTGTGGCAATTTGCTCCAGCAGTAATAGGGACACCTAATACACGTGCCTTTATGGACTTGTTAAAGTGTTTAGAGGGATAGTGGATAGACATCTTGGAGACTGACCAAAGGAAACTACAGTATAATGACATGAGTGACTAAAGAACAAATGGAAAATTCTAGGCATGGAAGTGAATTCTGAGGCTTCTGTATAAGAAGAAAATGGAATAGTGTTAAATATCTGAATAGTGTAGGAGGGAGATACAAAGGCTATACAGATTTTTGTGATAAAATGAGGAAAGAAGAGTGATAGAGTCAGAGTATTTTAGAAGTAGAGTGACCTTAAGGTCACATTATTTATCCCTGCAGATTAGGGAAATTAGAGATTAAGGAAATAGTTCAAAGTCAAACAGCAAGACTGTAGTGAGCTGGGACCACACCTTTGCTTCCTGACTCCAAATCCCTCCAGCGCTTTTCCTCCCACCCCATGACATTTAAAAGTTTGCAAAGAATCTGACCTGCAAAGGAACATGGTTCAGATGAAGCAAGCACAGCCCAGCAGTGAGCCCCACGCCCGGTCTGCGTTAGGACTCTGCTCCTGGGCTGGGATGAGGCAGTGGGGAGGCGTCGCTGGAACTTGCACGTGCTATTAAGTTAGGCTGTGATGTTAGCTATTACAGCAAAAATAGATAACAAAGAATTTAGAAATACTCATAACATTTAGACATTTTTAAAAGTAGATTTATTTGGAGAAAACATTTTTTTTAAAACCCAATAGGCAAAATAGCGTTATTTCGAGAGATCTAGAAACTTGACCTGTTTTTCCTATTATACAGGCCTGAAAATGTCTTTGAGGCGAAATATCCCAGTTTTTTAGTTCTGAAAATTTTTAAATTACTTAGAAATGTTGGAGGAGGAAGAGGAAGAGGAGAGGAGGTAGAATTGAAAGAGAAAACACAGCAACATTGTCAGTAGGAGCAGAAGCAAAAAGAGAAGGAAACAGCTTAGAAAGGACGGCAATTGCTTGCTTTCCTCCTCCTCGTCCAGCGTGCGTGGCGTGCGCCCTTTCCACAAATGTTTACCCAGCCAGGGCCACACGCTGGGCCGGGCACGAGGGAGGCGTCAGAGAACAAAACTCCCGGAGCTTCATTCTAGTGGGGACACACGCAGCAAATTACAGATATATTAAGGGGTGATAAATACTAAGTCCTCCCCTCCTCCTGCAACCTCCCTCTACCCTTCCTTTTGCCAGGATCTGGATCTTCTGTGTCTGGCCTTTCCGGCTTATTTAATTAATTTCTGAGTTTTTGAAAGAATTTCTTGAGAGAATTGCAGCTTCCCTGAGTTCGCATTTGTGCCGCGTTCCATGTTTCAGAGGCGACGGTTCCTGCGAGTCCCTGATAATCCTTCAGAAAGTGTCATCTCTGAACGAGATGTTGCCCTTAGCTAATCCTGGAGTGAAGCGGTGGAAGGCACCCTGAGCGAGTATAGACAGCCTGGATTCGTTCTGATCCTGGTCTCTTTCCTGCTGTGTGACCTTAGACAAGTTGCTGAATTTCTCTAAGCCTGGGGTTTGGGATCCAAGGGAGACCCAGTAGGATAATGCTCCTCTTTTCTGCAGGAGTTTTGATCAGCTGAGAATTAATGCAAAGTACTAAAGCAAATAAATGGGTGTCAAAACAACACCTGTGCTCCAAATCAAAGAGAATTCGTCTTCCATTAATATCCGCAGGCCAGTAGACTTCCTCATACTGGATTTCAGGATGTGCATACTTGACTCACACCCCGTCACCATGGTTCCAGACCCAGGCAGGTCTCCCCCAGCAGAAGTCAACCCTACACCTGGGAAGCAGGGGTGGGATGAGCTCTCAGGCACGTTGGTCTCAGGAAGCAGAAGGGGCAGGTCTACACAGGCCCAGTGTCTCCTCTTTGCTTCTCAATTAAATTCAGTCCCTTCTCCTCCCCAGGGGCAGACTAGGATGGCGGAGGGAGGATGCCAAAGGAAATCAGCAGCAGGAATGTAACCACTGGCACTCCCTGCACAGGGAAGGAAGCATTAGAGTTCAAGAACAGTCTGATGCCTGAGTGTCCCGTCTTTGCAGTGGGATTAATGCCCGTCTCATGTGAATATGATGAGGATGATGACAATTACAGGCAATATTCTCTATTAAAGTGCCTGGAAAATTGTTACCTGCCTCCCTTCCTCCCTCCCTTTCTCTTCCTGCTTTTCTTTCCTTCAATCCTTATCTTTCTTCCTCTGTGTTTAAAGGAAGTTATTGGAGACAGTGATCTATTCTCTTTAACCACCTTGAAATTTTTACAAGTTATTTCTGCACTAGCAATAGTGCCATTTCCTCTCACCTGGCTTCCCTAGCTAGTCCTAAGAAAGGTGTGTATGTGTGTGTGTGTGTGTGTGTGTGTGTGTCTGAACATTTTCTGTAACAAGGTTCTCCTCTTGTAATATCACTGATAATTATTCTATTTAAAGTATAACATGGAAATAATATGAGAATTAGTGCTGCATAAAGCTTTCAATAAATGAGAGATAGAATTTTGCAGGCTCAAAATCAACTTTTATTTTACTATAAAGGGTGGTATCATGTCGTGAGATGCTCATACGTGATTGACAATAATTATGTGAGTTCATGAAAGTAAAACCATAAGGAAGAAAAGATGGTTCTGCGCTAGGCTTTTGGTCATATATTTTCAGGATGGGATTTATTAACCCTCTGTCCGTTCCCAGAATAATTGCTCCTGCATGTTTTCTTGCTCTGAGCTCCCTGAATGCACCTGGTTTCCGTGTCAGGGGTTCTTTAGCAGATTCGTATAGAAACAGATGTGCTATTCAGGCCTCTGGAGGCAGTGAGATTCTTTTTCAGGCTTGCTTCTGAAACTAGCGTGTGATAAACCAGATGTCACACTGAACATAAGACTTGGGAGAGGATCCACGTAGAAAACAGCTGATTAAATAGGGGGAAAAAGGTTAACCATACATTTGCATAATTCAATCACCGAAGCACTGTTGCTGCTAAACTTTAGGTCAGACGCTGCAAGTAGTTCACACAGCAAACCAGAAGCATTGGTTCCTGGCATGGTATCTTGCTATCTGTTTAAAATTCTAGCTTAAAAGAAAAAACCGGCTAAGCTGTCTACCTCTGTAGGCTTGGCTGGCTTTTGTGTAATCATCAGGCAATTCAGTTCCTCTTTGAGACACTGTGCTTTTGTGTTTCACGATCAAGCCACATCTGGAAGCTCCTTCTGAGCGGCACAGGGGTCCCCTGAGAGTAGCTGCAACTTGGCAGGGCCGTGTTCCAGATCGAATGGTGGAGAAAACATGGTTTCTGGCTCTTCATTTCGAAAGCAAATCGTACATTCTACAGCAGACATTGCTTTTGAAACCAGTAACCTGAGAAAGTAGTTTCCCAGAGATTTTAGTTTTTAGTATCATGGTAGGTTTCTCTCTTGTCTAATTACCATGTATGAGGATTTGTTCATGTATGTGTTTATAAAAACATATATAATCATTCATTTACTCTCAAGTGCCTACTATATGTAAGATATGACTCTAGGACCGCGGTGTAGAGTATTGAACAAGGTCCTTTTCCTCGTGGAGCTTAGAGCCTATGCATTTGGAAAATAGTCAGTGAACAATGGATTGTCTGAACACGTTCACATAGTGCTTACTATGTCTCATGCCCAACAACCTTATGAGGTAGCTACTATTATTATCTGCATTTTACAGATGAGGAAACTGAGGTTCTTGCTGCTCACGGGCTCACACGGTAGTAACGAACTTGAACCCAGGCACTGTGGCTCCAGACTCTGTTTTCTTCACTTCCATGCTGAAACTTAAAACATAATGGGGCAATAGCTCCTGGGTGACCAACTTACCTTGAGAGGTCGCGGAAGGCTCCTCTGTCTGAGAAGGTGACCTGTAAGCTGCGATCTGAATGACAAGAAGTCACCTGTGCAAAGACCAGGGCAAGGAACGGTAAGAGCCGTAGCTCCAAGGTCCACAAAAAGTAGGCAAAGTGGAGAATCAAAAAGAAGACCCGTGTGTCATGCAAGTCTGAGCGCAGAGGTACAAGATGAGCTTGGTCACACAGAAGCTGAATCAACGCTTTGTGAGCCAAGAAATAGTTTGAATATTTATTCATTTTAAAATTTCGCTACACCAAAAACTAAAATGAAATCAATTTTGAAACACAGAAGTCTTCCACATATTGTCAATGGCTCACACAATTCTTCGTAGCTAACCACCATGAAGTCTGCACCAGTTAGAAAAAAAATACGGATGCGCTGAGTAAGGAATTTTAAAATCAGCCCCAGGATCTTTAAAAATGCATACAGAAAAGCATCAAGCTTCTAAACATCTGCTTCTGTGCCATCCTATGTCGTTATTATCTAAATATGCAAGCGAAAAAAAATGGCCGGAAGTCCTCATGGAGGGTGGCCGTGCCTCCGCGAGAGCTATGCCCACGTTTGTTCTGTATCTTACACTTTCTGCTTACAATTCTCTGGCAGACATTTTCTCGCATTTTAATGCTTCTAAAATTGGTTTGCATCTTACAATCAAGATGCACATGTATATACCAGCAAAATAATTGGCGGGGCCTTTCAGAAGTTTACAATTTCTGCATCTTGCAGGGGAAAGGGCAGCCTGGCAATTGAGTTATTTACGATTTGCATAGAAATCAGAGTCAGTGAAATAGATTTTTCCAGTGAATCCAGGATTCCTTGGGAAGGAGGTAGACATCTGAGGACAGTCTGTTTTTTCTTCATTGCACTGTGGCTCCGTCTGATTAACAGGAGTTCACTCAGCGTGAGCATGGTGCTCCTGAAATTGAAGCCCGGATTCCATGTCTTCAAGAGTCACTTGGCCTTGTCGTGTGTTTCACAAACACATGTGGCCTCCGGGTACTAAGTCTGCCTCCCATGGTCTCCTGAAGGATCCAGCCAATTAGAACTTCTAGTTCATCATCTTTTTCAAAATTAGAGGACATACGACATGCCTTATGTCTGGCAAAAAGATCATCGTCATGTAGAATGAAGCAACAGAATATATTCTATTAAATGCTTTTCTGTAGTTTTCTACAGTTCCTACTTTTAGGCTGTGAGTTGACTCACCCTAACTGCTTCTACCACATTTCACTTTTATAACGACAACTGGCACCTAAGGGCCAAACACTGTGTCAAGTTCCTCGTGTGGATGTCTGGTGTCTTGCCCATGACACTGGGTGGCAGGTGTTGGCATCAGCATGCCCATTTCGTAGTTGAGCAAACTGAGCTCCAGGAAGGATGAGTAACTTGTCCTTGATCACATAACCAGGAAACAGCAAAGCCAAGATTTGAATTTAGGCACTTGAACTTGTCACCCACTCACCTATGCCTTTCCCCTTCACCCCGTACCTAAACATACCTGGGGAAAGAAGATTCGGTGTGTCCAGGCCATGCCATCTCACACCCACCAGCATCCTGCCCTGCACTGGCTCTAGTGTGAGCTTGATCCACCAACTAGACCAGAAATTCCTTGAGGCAGGAATTATGTCGTATAATCTTCCTGTGCCCGCCGCAGTGCCTGGCACAAAATCTCCGCATGATCATTACTGGGGGATGGATTATCCCTGGTCAGTTATAGGAAACCTTATCAGACTAACCTGAAAGTGTCAGCTCACCTGCAACAAATGAGCCCTGCTTTCCCTTCTCATGGGTGGTGTTAGATTCATCTTGTCACATCTTATTTTAATATATGGCAGATATGCAATTTCTTAGAATTCTGGCGTATCAATCAGAGTGCTGGCAGGAAACAGATGGTTCACTGGAGCTGAGGAATTACGAGGATTAGCTAAAGGGGCTGTTTGCTAAGGGTTAGGCTGCAAAGGATGATGCGGTCCTCCAGGGCTGCTGGGTGCAGAAGCTGTCACTGCCCCTCTGTCTGAAGGGATAAGGAGGGATTGGTCACTGCACTCTGGAAAGGACCAACTGGCAAGGGCATCAGGAAAAGAAAACCACAGCAGCCCAGCAGGGAGGGGACTGAGGATTGCACGCCTTGGCCTTTCCCTCCTCCCATCTCCATCTCCCCCACTGCCTCCTACGTTTAGGGGCGAGAGATTCCTTGATGCCGTCCTCAAGGCAGCCTCCAGGGACACAGAAGAAGAGGAGAAGGGCAAAGGAGGCATCTGGTGGAGCAAGTAGACGTCATTCATCACGGCACGTGAGAAAGCCAGGACCGCAGCCTATATAGTTCAAAACCGTGATTGATGAAAATAGCGCAGCTCTCCCTCGATACAATTTTCATTCATTCATCAACTATTTGTTGATGGTCCCATCTGTGCCAAGCAAAATATACAAATTGAGCCAGATTCTTTCAGTCTTTAGAAAAGTGCAACTTAAGAGAATCTTGGAAACATTCGCTCTTCAAAGACACTTGAGCAGTATGACGTATCATCAACTCCAGGGGCCTAAGACACAACTTCGAAGAAATTTGTACATGGGGAGCTTTGAATAATTAGTAAAATTTTACACACACACTCTCTTAGAGGCCACTGAACATTACCCTTATGGAGAATTTTCTTTATGGTTTCAGATGGCAACATTTTAGCATCGTTTCGCCTCTTACCATCGATATTTGTTTTTACATCAAAAACCATAAGTGCCGAAGTCATTAGATGTTGCCTCCTTTCGGAGTAGCCAAATAGATGGTATTAACCCTTAGTTTCTGGTTGGCGAATATACAAGAACTGGTTGCACAACTGTGTGAGTTTCTGTCAAGTGTCTTGGCCTAAATTCATACTTGAGATAATGATGAAGCAAAAATAAACAAATGAATAAAGTTGCTTAGAGTAGTGAATAAATACGAAGGTCAAGTTGGGGCCGTTCATAAGGACTGCTCTTGTTTTCTTATTGTTACTGTGGCAGGCAAATTAAATATAAGAACCTGTTATGAACCATTAGTTGATTAGCTAGAACTAAGAGCAGTTCATAACAGCGTAGGAGCTGTGGAAGGTTGGCCTTAGCATTTCAACATTGCTTGTGATTGCTGTTCTTTCCCCTCTCGCTTCCTGGGTAGTAAAGTCAGCATATTCTCTGCCGACTGTTGTAGAGGTAGGGTCTGCTCACACATCCCAGCTTTCTGTCTTCCCTGCAAGCTAATGACACTCTGAAGGCCGGGGGGGATGATGAGAGAAATGGCTGGAATTTCAGACTAAAGTATATTATCTGAAAAGCTGCAAAGGACAACACTATCGTCACAGGAAGGGTGAATTAGTTTCTGAGATGACCGTTCTGCTTTGGACTAGGGCTCTAGGCACCCAGGACATGCTCTTTGCTAGTTGACGCAACCCCTGTACATATGTAGAGCAAGGCCCCTGCCTCTCTGAACCTTATTTGTTCCATTGTAAAATTGTGGCACTTACTTTTAAAAATTTTTTTTCAGCATATTACAGGAGTATGAATGTTTAGGTTACATATATCGCCTTTGCCCCACCTGAGCCAGAGCTTCAAGCGTGTCCATCCCCGAGACAGTGCGCACTGCACCCATTAGGTGTGAATATACCCATCCCCTCCTCCCCACTCCCACCTTCCTGACACCTGCTGAATGCTACTACTATAAGTGCATATAAGTGTTGATCAGTTAATACCAATTTGATGGTGAGTACATGTGGTGCTTGTTTATCCATTCTTGTGAGACTTCACTTAGTAGGATGGGCTCCAGCTCTGTCCAGGATGATACAAGAGGAGCTAGATCACCCTTGTTTTTTGTGGCTTGAGTACAGAACTCCATGGTGCACATATACCACATTTAGTTAATCCACTCATGCATTCATGGGCACTTGGGTTGTTTCTACATCTTTGCAATTGTGTAGCACTTACTTTTAATGGTCAGTAAGTTTTTTTTTTTCCATTTCTAAAATTCCTTGATTATCTGCTAACCAAAATAAGTGGTCTTAGAGTGTATTTTTTAAGTTCTCTAGGATAAAATATTCAAAACATGCACATAAATGTA
>CAUYRT010061274.1:0-78077 GCA_963574885.1 Lepilemur ruficaudatus
CAAAAAAAAAAAAAAAAAAACCCAAATGCCTTGGCCTATGCTGATTCAGAAAACAGAGAAGCATTTCAGTACAGGGGGCCCCTTTTAGCAAGAATTCGTGCAACCCAAGACTAGGCCACCATCACTCCCCTTTAGCACCCACTACTTCCAATAAAAGTGTCCTCAACCCGTCTGCCTGGCTAGGGCTGCTATCCGAAGGCACCCCAGATTCTGCCCTGTTCAAGCCAAGTTGGGATAAACCTGCCCCTTGTGTCCCAAAATATACTGATCCTTGAGGCAGTCATAAGCACTTTTTTATCATCTGCCCAAAATGTTTTAACCAGTCAATTATTGCAAAATTATAAAAGATTGGGGGAAAAGGCTAGAAAAGCATATAGTTTATATAAATGCAGCAACAATGGTCTTCATCTCCCTTCAGTCCCATACAGTTCAACAGCTGGGTTTCTTTTGCAAAGAGCAAAATAAATAAACAGGCAAATAACATCAATTTCATGAGTCAAACATTTTTACAGGCTGTGGAAATGTCTCATTCCAGGATGTACGCCCTTGATGCATGCGGTTTCTGGACGGCAAGTGGACACAGTGAAGCTGCTGCTGAAGATGGGAGCCAATATCAACATGCAGGACGCTTACGGCCGCACGAGTTTATGCCTGGCCACCTACCTGGTACTGACTCTTGACTGTCACAGGGCTAAGGAGTAGGGAGTGGTAAGAGTGTCATTATGGGGTCCCCTTTCAGAAGAGTGTTCTTGGATTTATACAGCTGGCCAATGGAAATAGAACTTGAAGCTTTACTCAATCATCTTCAACATTTATACCACCACTTACCGTTGGTTTCAGGGATTTGAGTCACTTTGAATCTTCCTAAGAATCCTCTAAGGTAGAGGTGAAATCGTCATGAGACAGACATTCTTTTCTATCTTAAAAGCATCAGGATTTCCCTTGGGACGTTTCTAGACACACTTGGTTCTTCTAAGAATACCATCCTTAGGTGACCCTGAGAGGGTGGGAACACTTTAAAGATCCAGTTAACATTTGTGGGATTGGATTGGTTGAGCAGAAGCTCGGGGCAGAGGAATGTGGGGACAGATGGGAGCTGGGAAAAGTGGGTGGGGGTGAGGGAGTGGGGGAGACATACCAGGATCCTAAGGGGCAACAGCAAGCACAGGACTCAGCCCACAATTGCTGCTCAGTTTAAAAACTGTGTAGTAATGCCAGTCCTCACCACTGGAGATTTCAGTTTGGCATTTCCCAACATTAGAGCAAGCTTGGTTAAACCTTATTGAAAATCCTCAAGCTTCTCTCTTCTCAAATCCTCCCTGAGATCCTTCTGGGAGGCTCTAGGGCTGCCTTGGGTCAGTGTCAAACAAGTTGTAACCACCACATGGAGGTCATCACTCGCCTTCCTCTCCAGTGAGGCACCCCGAAATTTTCATCATGATCACCGATGCTGCCAACACAGCTTCTCACATTTGCTGCTGCTGCCCATGGCCAGAGGTAGATTCACCATGGCCCAGCCCCTCTGAGGGTGCTACTGTAGTAAAACACTTCCCTTCCCCAAACACCACCCCTTTCTGCCATGATCTAGCACAGATTGCAATGAAGCATTGTCCAGTTCCCACAGAGATTTTCTTTAGAACCTACTTTTTCATTTCTGGTTGCAGTCCCCCTTTGGGACTCACACATCTGGGAAGAGTTTTTCAAAGTGTGATCCCCAGATCTCTTGTGTCCACATCCCCTGGGGTGCTTGTTTCAAATGCAGGTTCATGGGGTACCCTCCTGAGTCAGATACTCTGGGGGCAGGACTGCAGTAGTGAGTGTTGGGGAGGGGCGCGTTCTGCATGTTAAACAAACCTTGTTGGCAGTTCTTATGCCCAATGAGTTTGAAAACCACTGGTCTGTGTATACCAGCTGAAGTCCCATGTCTCAGACAGACATATGGCTGTCCTCCCAGCTCCCCTCCCTGCTAGCACATGCCCTCATGACTGCTCTTACTGCATACTTTTTTTGTATCTGGGCTGAGGGAGAGAGGAAATTGGGATCAAGGGGTAGGGGAAGGGGATAGAAGAGGTTTCTAAAGTTTTCTGCCACTATCATACAGATAGTGAAAACAAACTGTGCCTCTTTCAGAATGCTAAAATTCAAGATTTCAAATTTCTTTAGCTAGACAGCTACGCAAGGGACTGGGAAGTACTCCTCTAGAATGCAGTGAATAACAGGCATCCTTGCAGCCCAGAGAGGTGACACCTTTGCAGACACCTCTTTCCAGGAATGCATTCTAAGAACTGCATGAGGGGAGTGTGTCTGCAGGAATGCTGTGTGGTGCCACCTTCTCAACTATTCCCCTGCCTGTGTGGTTCCCCATGGTGGGGCCCCTCCCTGGCTCTGCTGAGGCTCATGGGAAGGGGGAGTATCTTGGGATTG
Organism: Lepilemur ruficaudatus; assembly: GCA_963574885.1. Lineage (NCBI taxonomy): Eukaryota > Metazoa > Chordata > Mammalia > Primates > Lepilemuridae > Lepilemur > Lepilemur ruficaudatus. The sequence continues at coordinate 2,425 of CAUYRT010061274.1, forward strand.
CACTGTGAAGCCCACCACTAGCCCTCCTGGAAATGTTTGAATTTAAGTATTAATGAGAAACTTGGCAAAAGGGGCACTTAGAAATGAAGTTTTGCCACAGCTCCAAACTCAGTATACAAATAAATTTATCATAGATGCATGACCTCAGGAAAATCACTTCACCTCTTTCTGCCTCTTTCCTCATTTATAATATGTAGTAAAAATAATATCCTAAATTCGTCACAGCTGTCGGAGAAACACATATGGAATTAGCCAACACACACATAGTAGGTACAAAACTCATCTGTTGGTTCTAAATAGTGACCAAGGGTTTCAGATAGTATAGTCAATGGTTTTCTGATGTTTTTCTGAAGAAAAAAGAAACCACATACACACACAGAATTCCAGAAAATGTTGCAAAACAATTTCTAAAAAAATGTTTCAAACCTTCTCCTCCCCCTACAAAGCACCTAAAGATCTGCTTTTCAAAAACCGTAAATCTTTGGCAACTCCAAAACTTGCCGAGCATGACTTTCTTTGGGTCTCCTGGTCATATTTTCTCCTTTTTAATCTGAGAACTTGATGACTTAGACATTAGCAACTAAAAACAAATTTAATACATTGGTAAACTATGAGTCAAGACTGGGAGTGCCTTTAAAATATTTGCTTAGATATTATTGGTCAATTCTATAAAACCAGATTCAATATTATAACCTATGAATTTTGGTGTGCTTTTGTTGAGAGATTTTCTTTCCTCTTTACAAAACCAAAAAGTTCTTTTCTTATTATCTTCCTTCTTCTCCATGCATTTATTAACATTTTGGTTTTTATTGCTTTCAAAATTGCAATATTAGTAGGGAAAATTCCATCTTTCTCTGTAACTGGGTAATCTTGAAGCTGACTTAGACATGAATGGAGGAAGGCAGGAAGCCTGCTTCTGAACAAAATAGAGAGTTATCATAGTATTCTTCCTAATAGTGGTTTCATCTGTGTATAAGTCTACTTAAAATTGGGTGAGTAACCCAAGTGTTTCTGGATGAATGTAGGAGACATTCTCCTCAGCATGCAAACCAAACTTGGTTATCAATAGGGTTGCATCAGTTTAAATAGTATGGGAGGTCTAGCCTAAGATTATACCTGATCTTTGAAATGGGAGAGACAGTGAAAAAATAACCCAGCTGTAGGTGTTGACCAAGGAGGGGACAACCAATAGGTCTCAATCTGGACAATTAGTAGACGGCAGGGAATTCACACAAAGTTTCTTGGGGAATTAATAAGTGGATAAAACACAGCAATGGAGAACCTTGAAGGGTACTGGTGATATGTCATATTTAGGGATTCAGGCTGTTAGCATCAGAAAAATCAGTCAACAAGGTGGCGTCCTAACCATTGGAGTGGGGCTCAGGTTAGGCCTCTAGGCATTGGAAGGGAGACTGATTAGAATAAGCAAGATACTGATCTTTCAGTTTCTAGAAAGGAACTTGGAATAGAGGACCAAAGCCCATTTATTAGACATAGGTAGACAGAGGCATAGAATGGAAGCTGAGATTCAGATATCACATAGGAGCCCAATATTTAGAACTGGAGCATGACGTCCAAGTCAGACCATTGACAGGCATGGTTTGGAGCTAAGCCCACAGAAGGAGAGGCCAGAGTTGGTTAATTTTGGCCCTAGGATCAGGTATAGTCTGAGCATAAAAATGGAATACCAGTGAGTGGCCCTAGAAATGGGAAGGGGGAGGCAGGATAGAGAGTCAGGGTCAGTCTGCATCTGACAGGGTGAAGGTCCTCCCGTAAACTGGAGACTTCATTTATCTCGATACCTCCAGCCCTCTGCTGAGGTGTCTAAGTTGGAATTGTGATCCTTAACCACTTCAAGTCAAATAAAATATGTTTTCAGCCAAACCAAAGAAGGGGAAAAAAACTAGAGAAAGTTTATTGGACTATGTTATGTGAGCTTGTGTTATATAAAGATGTGGTTGCTCTTGTATTTCAGGGTTGGCTCGAAGGCTGTGTGAGTCTACTCAGAAATGGTGCCAAGCACAATATCCCAGATAAAAATGGCCGTCTGCCACTGCATGCTGCCACTGCCGAGCCCAACGTGAGGTAGGTGCCCAGGTTTACATGCTGCTCACGTTGGAAGGGACCCAACTTGTGTTAGAAGGTCTTCTACCCTATTCCTCTGTGGCTAACAAAAACAAAACCTATTCATTTTTTTAAAGTTGCAGCAAAGAGGACTGTAATGAAATACCCTAGAATAATCTCAAACCCTAATCTCATTCCCCTCCTACTTTGATAAGACCTTTGTCTTCTAATCTTTGATCTAAGAAGAAATGCTATTTGTCAGCATTGGAATTCACATATTCATTTATTCAATTAATCAGTCAATTATCAATTCAATAACTATTTATTGAGCATGTATTATGGACCAAAGACTGTTCTAGTCCCTTGAAGTTCCACAGTACACAAGACAGAATCTCTGATGTCACAGAGCCTACATTCTAGTGAAGGATTTAAGGGGCATACCAGTAAACAAGTAAATAAGATAATTTCCAATAGTGACAAGTGCTATGTAGAAAATCAAGCAGGGTAAAAGAGCAGTGACCAGGCAGAAAGGTTCATATCTAACCCAAAGTCATACCAACCTTTAGGATTTGGGAGGAGGCAAAGGAGCCTGAGTCAGGGAGACTAGTGGATTGGAAGGAAAACCAGAAGTGTGCGCTCCTGGAAGCTGTGTGAAGAAATAGGCTCAAGTAAATTGGATGATCAAGAAGGTCACATTGGTGGAACCTGTAATCCTAGCACTCTGGGAGGCTGAGATGGGAGGATTGCTTGAGCTCAGGAGTTCGAGACCAGCCTGAGTGAGAGTGAGACCCCATCTCTACTAAAAATAGAAAAATTAGCCAGGCATTGTGGCCTGTGCCTGTAGTTCCAGCTACTCAGGAGGCTGAGGCAGAAGGATCACTTGAGCCCAGGAGTTTGAGGTTGCAGTAAGCTAGGCTAATGCCACTGCACTCCAGCCAGGGTGACAGAGTGAGACTCTGTCTCAAAAAAAAAATTGGCACTCCTTCCTCACTCCCCCTACTTTCATAAAAATTTATAAAAATTAAAACAAAAAAAAAGAAAAATGAAGACGGTAACATTTTTATAAGACAGTTGAGCAACAAAAGAAAAAGTTTTGCCCACACCAAGGGTAGCTTCCCTATTCGTCTGTGTCTACATGGCCTTCATCCTCATTCTTTTGAAAGCCCCTCCAAACAGCTGTTAAGAGCATTTCCTACTATGGAATCAGTAACATTGTGGGCTCTTCTCAACTTCTGCTATACAGAACATGCCTCTGACAGGAATTGAGCATTTCCAAGCCTAGGCCACAGGCCAGCACCATGGGAAGTGTATTCTGTGTGCCTCACTCTCTACACCCATGTCTAGAAACCAAATCTAAAGTTCTGTCTGGGTTGAGGAGCCCAAGGCCCTAATCTTCCAAGTTGCGAGATAACCAACTCTTTATTTCAGTCTCTTTTACAGTAAAGTAAAAAGGCTTGGGAAATTCCAGGACTATTCCCAAGGATTACCCCTTATATCTTGGACTCTATCCAAAAATAACAGAAAAATAGGATTTACCCAAAGCCCAACAAAACAAGGATGTTTAGAGAAGAAATAACAAGCCCAGACAGCTCATAATCAACGGACATCATGAGGGATGACTCCCTCTTGATAAATTAGGAGGAGAACAGAAAGAATGACTTTTCTAGACAATCCACACAAGTATTTAGTCACAAAAGCATAGTTTTCCCTAGAGTGGTCTTTAGGAAATAAGTTTAAAATGTACCTTATTGAATTGTTCTGCCTTGATTTACTCTACTTAATTGCTTGTACTTGCTTCGGAACGGTCATTTCAAAATCTACTAACTGTTCTGTTGAGGGGCTATAAGTGAAAAAAGAAAAAAAAATCTACTAACTGATTCTGGAAGATAAAAGCCTACTTAAGTATGGTAATAATAGCTGTTATAACAAATAAAACCCAAAGATTCAGTGTTTTAACACAATAAAAATTTATTTCTCACTCACGTAACAGTCCAGCACAGGTGGAGGGTGGATAGTGGATGGTGGGTAGTGGGTAGCTCCCTGCCACATGGTGATTCAGGGACCCAAGCTTCCCCCATTTTGTGGCTCCATCATGCCCTAGGATCACAGAAGACCCTTTGTTCAGGCTGCAGATGGGGAAAGAGAAGCATAGTGGTCCCCTCTTCTGGGGGATACGTTCCAAGACCCCCAGTGGATGCCTAAACCAATAGATTGTATCAAACTCTATATATACTATGTTTTTTCCCCTACATACATACCTATAAAGTTTAATTTATAAATTAGGTCCAGCAAGAGATGAACAACAATAACTAATTTAAAAAAGAGCAATTTTAACAATATTCCAGCATCACTGATTCCAGCATCTTGTGCTTTGGGGCCATTATGAAGTAAAGTACGAGTAACTTGAACACAAGCACTGTGATACGAAGCAGTCGATCTGATAACCAAGATGGCCCCTAAGAGACTAATGGGCTGGTGGTATAGACAGCATGGATACACTGGACAAGGGGATGATTCATCACTCAGAAGGGACAGAGTGGGACAGCACCAGATTTTATCACACTACTCAGAACAATACACAATTTAAAACATGAATTGTTTATTTCTGGAATTTTTCACTGAATATTTTTTAACTTCGGTGGACCACAGGTAACTGAAACCATGGAAAGCAGACCACAAATACAGGAGGGACTGCTATGTAGAGAAGCTTCACTCAGTTTCTTAAACCCTCAGCCTCCAAATAACACAATTCACTTCTGCTCACATTCCATTAATAAGGACTAGTCATTTGACCCTATCTGGGTATAAGGAGCTCTCAGGAATACATTTCTTGCCAGAAATCTACCTCCCAACAGTTACTGCAATCCATGAAAGGGGAACATGGATTTTGATGAAAAGCTAGCTCTCTCTGCCCTTAACCCATTGTACCTCAGAGGTAAACTAAGCCTTGTCAGTCAAAATGGCATTCAAGGTCAATTTGGTCAGTTGATTACATTCATCCTCTGAAATCATTGCAATAATGAATTGAAAACCAATCCCAGAGTACTTCCTCTCTTATGGACTTGTATGTCTACTTGTTATCATGCCTAGAAGTGCCCCTAGATGCTCTAGGATCTACATTGCTTTGCTAGAACTGGGAGAACAGAGATCTGTGGCTTCCCCTTCTATTAAAATTGTACCAAATGACCCAGCCATCACCCTTGGATGAGTTGAAACCAGAAAAATAAACATCCTCTGTGTGCTGATGACAGTTTTATTGTCCTAAAAGGATCCTTAACTGATTCTGAAGATAAAATTTTACTTTAGTTATAGTAATGCTAGCTGCTTTAACTAATAAATCCCAAAGGTTAATTATTCCAAAATCAAAATCATTATTTCTGGTAAATGTTCCCCCACAATTAATTCGGTTAAAACCCATATAGCAAATCAACTATAGTCATGCTCTATATAATGACATTTTTGTCAACAACAGACTGCATATGTGATGATGGTCCCATAAGGTTATAATGCCATATTTTTATTATACCTTTTCTATGTTAGATATGTTTAAATACACAAATACTTATCATTGTGTTATAGTTGCCTACAGTATTCAGTACAGCAACTTGCTGTAGTAGGCTATACCATCTATTTGTATAAATATACTCTGTTGATGTTTGCACAATGACAAAATTGCCTAACAACTGATTTCTCAGAAAATAGCCCCATGGTTAAGCGACGCATGACTATAGTTTGGTTACCTACAGAACCTTGGGAAACTAGCTTGCCTTAAGAGTTCTCTATGGAATTACACTGTTAAAATTAGATATTTTATAGTTGTTTTATTGAGAAATTTTATGACCATGGCAGAGTTTGATACATCTGAATTAAATGTTTAGGGTAGAAACTAACCAAGCCATGCTCTCTGTTGCAGAGAAATTCGGCTTCAGTCACCCATTTGTCTGTGTGTCAGCGTGAACTCAGAATTGTTTTCTGAGAAAAACCAAAACCTGGTCGTCTGGTTTGTAGGTACTTCCTAATCCTACAACCATAATGCAAGCCTGTTTGAGCATTCACTTTTCCTAAGTGGACACAACTTCAGGCCAGCCTGGCTGATCACTAAAACATATGGGTTTGCATTTATTAATAACTTACAATGATGACAATGATAACAACATTGGCTGTTTACCATGCTCATGCTCTGAGCAAAGTTCTAAGTGCCTGTTGTGTACTACCTCATCTAATCCTTACCACACCTCTGTGCAGTAGGTGATAATATTTCTATCCCTGTTTTACAAATGAGGAAACTGGAGCACATGAAAAATAATTAATTGTTTACGGCATGTGTGAAGATAACCTGCCCATAGGTCTGCTGTGCTCCTGAGACCCACTCTTGTGGACCTTGTAGAATTTATTTTAATGGTCATATTTTGTCATTAAGACCTTGGCCTCCATTGAGGGACCTTATAAGAAGCAGCTTACAAAATTTACTGGCTCATTGTCAGAGTATATTTTGTTCATTATAGCACCCAAAACATCCTACATGAAAAACCACAAAATTCCTACTAAAGAAATTTCTGTGCTTCTCCTGAGAAATTATTTATTTTTACTATGTGGGCATTGTGACTTAATATCATGTTTCTCTCCTTAGATGTTTAGAAAATTCAAAACTCAATTTGTGTTCCACCTCTGGCACACATGTAGGTCTCCAGGTCACATCTTCTTTATCTTGCCCTTGTTTTCTCTTTGCCTCGTTTCTTTACTAGTTTTCTTGTTTCATTATATATAGTACAGGTTCATGTACACACAGTCTAGCATCCCACCAGCAGGCACACACATTTACTGCAGAGGTTGGGGTGTGAACAGCACTCCTGTTTGTGTTGACCCTGGAACATAGACTGCTGCTGGCATTCAGAACCCAATGAACATTAAACTCAACCATTCAACTCCCTTGAAATTCCCTTTGCTATCTTTGTTAGTGTGTATATGTCTGTAATTTCCCCTAATCATAAGTAGTATGTACAGGCCACCGGGTGGCCTTGTGCTCAGGTAGTCATACTGGTTTCTAAAATCTACTGACCCTTAGATGTGGAAGCAGCAAGCTCCTTCCACTTGGTGCTCGCTGGAGGTTATGCAGAGGGAAGCCTCAAACTCAAGCTGCTTTATAAACAATTAGCCCTTTGCCTCCAGAGGGATTTTTGGTTCTCTGATAGAAACAACTCCCCAGCAAACCAATCAGTTCCAATCTGCATCCCTAGCTAAACCCCCACCCAGCGGGGATGGAAGCTGACACAGGAATAAGTGATTTATAATTGTGAACACGGAGGCACGTTGGGTTGACAAAAGCAAAGCAGCACAGGTTTCATCTCCGATCTTCCTTTCTGCTTTGAACCCTTTGCTTCTCAGCAGGTCTGAGTTTTTCTTCCTTTCAGCTCCCCATGGAGCTTTCTTGCTCCCTTGGCTGGGACATTCAGAGGGCACCCGTGTGAAAGAAGGGGCATGATCATTAAGACAAAGCTCCAAAGAGAACAGAGTTGTGTTTGTACAAGCTGAGCATGCTAGTGTTGGAAGGCAAGCAGCAATTCCCTCTGAAAGCAGCCACGGGACTCTCTGAAGGTCTTTTTCATGGTCTCCATGGCTACTGACAGATTTTTTTTTTTTCTCTCCCTGCCAGAGCACCAGCAGCTCTGCCTCTTTTTATCACTCTTGACTACAGCCCAAGGGAGGAAGGAATGATCACCCTGGGGTCCTGGTCTCTAGTTACCAGGTGGTGTGTTCTAACCTGAGTGGATGTGTCCCTACAGCATGCTCTTGCATCCAAATAGCTTCAGGGACAGGAAGGGCTGACGGCTGGCTGGGGGACCATTTCTCCCACCAGTCACTGGGACAGCCAACTCCAGGGCTGAGAGCAGCCCGAGGGACCAGCAAAACAGAAAAGCTCACAGAAGTAAGTTGTCCCCAGGATGCTTCTAGCTGATCTCGCTCTCTCAGACCCACCAATCACTTAATGTAATCAAGGGAGATTGTTGATAAATAAAGGGTAGGGGCTTTAAAAAAATTAATCATTATATAAAACTTATTATGACATTAAAGGCTATCCTAAGTGCTTTGTACTCATCAACTCACTTAAAGTCCCAGCAAACCTTCAGGAAGTGAGTATTATACTCTCTATTTTACAGATAAGAAAATGTAGGCACCAGAGTCTCCTAGCTTGCCCAAGCTCACTAGCTGGTTGGGAAGGAGCGGGGATTCTAACAGAGGCAGTTGGGCCTCAGCCTTAGGGCTGGTGCTCCTGCTGGGGTCCAGGCCTGCCGTCCTGGCACCGGGGACAAGGTGGGCTTCATGCTGCTGCCTCGGAGATCTGAGGGTGGGAGGGAGTCTGGACTGGTGTTAATGGGGGGTTGTCAAAGACAGACTCCACCATTGGGCCACCATTGCGCAAAACAGGGGCTGGGGAAAGCAGAACAGAGGGCTGCAAGTAGTCTGGTGACTGAGAAAGATGAGGGACTGTATCTTGCGGATTTACCTCTGTACCATAGAACAGCAAGGAAGCAGCAGACTGGAAACAGGATACCTGATTTCTGGTTCAAGCCAGGTCACCGAGGCCTGGTATGATGGCCTTGGTAAGCCCTGCAGGGCTTCAGGTACTTTGCTCTCATAAAATGAGGAAAAAAGAGTGAAGGCGAGGGTGAGGGCTTTTATCTGACCATTTGTGTCCTTCTTTGAAGACCAGTGATTTTCAGAGACCTAGAAATTGATAGAGTCAGGCAGCACAGATCAGCGTGTATCTGGCAAGGCCATGACAGGAAAGACATGGGATGTTAAAGGAGGCACCTGAAGAAAGTCTAGGGAAAGGCTATTTAAAATCAACCGACAAGAGATTGGTTAACAAGAGCATACTCCCCAAAAGAGCAGGAAAATGTTAGCACCCCCTAACCCAAAAGTGGCAAGGAAGAGAGCTGGAACTGGAACCTTCTGAGAGCTGTGGTGGTGGCTCCAGCTGTAGAAGCCCCGGCCTTCAGTGGAGAAATGCAATCACTAACCAGAAAGAGAGCTGGTTTCTTCCCTCTTCCAGCCAGTTGTCCCTGGCCAGACCTGATAGGAGGTCAGAGGACAAGGGTACCTGGTTGATGCCATCCTCAGAGATCAACCTCAGAGCAGGACATTGCAGAGAAAAGATGGATTTGAGAGGCAAATAGAGAAATATGTCAGTACCAGGTTCATCCCACAGCCTTGGGAGGCCCACCCAGGATGTGACAAGAGGTCTTGCTCGCCCCAGCCCCACTCTAATCTGCTCAGAGCCCCTCTTCCCTCAAAGTGATCACTTCTGCCCCTGAAGATCCTGTCTGCTCAGGGTTCACTGAGGAGGACCACGGCTGAGCTGCCTTCCCTCCCACTCTCTCCCAGCACTTCAGACCAAGTGGGCCCTAGAGAGGAAACAATGGCTGACAATGAGAGAGAGAGAAGAGAGAGAAAGGAAAAAAGAAAGAGAGCAAGAAGGACAGTCACCAGTTAAGCCTTGCCCCCATCCATAAACCATCCATAAGGAAAAACATATCCAGTGACGAAATAATAACAAAGACAAGAATAGTGTCACCCAAAATGCAATTATTTTTATAGTGTCTTCCCATCAGAGAATGCATCTAGAATTTAGAAAGCATTAAAGATACTAAGAATTTTGGTAGTAAAAAAAAAAAAGAAAAGAAAGCAAGCATAAAAGAGATGTGCTATCTGCAGTGATAGCCATTGTTCTTTTAAGGTCTGTGTGCCGGGAGCTTTGTTGGCCTGTTGGCCCATTGGATCCTCAACACCTCTGCTGCTGATGTCACCCTAGGATATACACAAGCATACAGAAACTCAGAGGGATCATGCAGCAGTGAGGCCAGAATCAAATCTCAGCATGATCCTGGCTTCCCCAAAGACAGACAAACTAGATTTAAAGCACAGGCTTGTTGGTTATTTCACCTCCACAGCAAATAACCAGAAGTCCATCCTTATTGAAGCTCTCCCTGTATTACATTTCCTAAGGCAGTATGATTAGTGTACCTCTCTTTTCTTCTATTGTAAAGAACGACTTAATACCTACAGCTTTAGATGTCATCTAAGCTGAAAGACAATGAAAATTTGGGGAAAAGACTAATTTCATTTTTCAAAATGTTCTTCTAAAAATAATTTCTGAATTTCTTTGTCTGCCCATACACTATTCTTTAACATCTTGCTGAGTATGCATTGATTAATTCATTCTACACCTTTCTCAATAGCTTCCAAACCTGGCTGTTTACTAGAATTCCCTGAACATCTTTTTTAATCTGTAGAAGCTGGGCTTCTCCCCAGACCTACTGAATTGGAAACTCTGAGTATGGAGTCCAGGTGTTTGTGGTTTTAAAAGATCTCCCCAGGCAATTCTGAGATGGAGCTAGGATTCAAACTTCTAGGGTTAAGTGTTCTAGAACTTACACTTAGTGTGTTCCAGGCACGCTTTATTTTATTTTATTTTATTTTATTTTGAGACAGAGTCTCACTCTGTTGCCCCAGCTAAAGTGCCGTGGAGTCAGCCTAGCTCACAGCAACCTCAAACTCCTGGGCTCAAGCAATCCTCCTGCCTCAGCCTCCCGAATACCAGGCATGCTTTAAATGCTTTATGCATATTAACTCATTTAATCCTCACTCTGAGCTGTAAGACTGGTAGTTTTTACTACCCCATCTCACAGATGAGGGGGCTTAGGCACAGAGAGGGTAAGTAATTAGCCTGAAGTTACAGAGCTAATCAGTGGCAGGGCTGGTATGTGAGCCTCGGCTATCAGAATCCTAGACCCTGAGTCAGTGGCCACTGTGCTCAGCTGCTTCTCTCTTGCAGATGGAGCATTGATCTCGGTCAACAGAGCGCGGGTAAGAGTTTGAATTTGAGAATCGTTGGGAGTTCCTTCACACTGATTACTGCCATCTCGTGCTTATATATTTGCATATTTCACCAAGAATGAGCAAAGTTGTACATGCTGACTGGTATAATCTATGCATTTAAAAGGCATATGCACCTAGGAGTGAAGCAGTTTGAAAGCACTCTAGAAGTTTTTGCAAAATGAATAAAGAGTAAGCACTAGATGATTTTGGTTCTTAAAGGGCATGGCTAGGTGACACAGGCCTGGTGAATGCCATAAGCTTCCGTGTCTCTTGGCCCCTCCAGGGGCAGACAAAGGTGCTCCTCACAGATGCCTTCTTACCTTTCACGCTTGCTTCTTTTCCACAGATCTTTGCTCTAGAGAATTGGGAATAGCTCTCACCTTTATATGGAAGCTTTCAACCGACCTTATTTCTAATGTGTTCTTATACTGGTTCCAAGAGCACCATGACGGTTCTTTTGAGCCGCTTCTCCTGTTTTTCCTTACAGGCTCCTGACAGTCCTGTTGCAACAGTCGAGCCTCAGTGAGGTTAATCACCAGGACAGTGAGGTGAGTCTGCCCCCTCAAGCAACAGGTGCCATTTTGCATGTGGGCATGGAAGGAAGGGCTTTTCCAAAACCATTGTGCTCCCTCTCATAAAGCCACAAAGAGGGGGTGGAGTCTATTTTTGTGTTCCTACGCTGAAAGGGAAAGCTTTGTCTCCACTACTAATCCTCAGAAATTTATCCCCACCATGGGTGTGGGTAGCTTTTAATAGGGAGGGACTTCATTGCATTAAGTACTTAAGCATTTACCATATGACTGAAATTTTGTAATTTCCCTCTGGACATTGAGAAATAAATATTGCTCTTTCCTGTCCTGTCAAGTTTCAGAAACTTAGATGGCAAACTAGGGCTCCAGACGTGCTCTCTCTGAGTGAGAGGAGACAGCCGGGAGCAGAGGTGTGCACCTGTAGTCGCTTGGGTGGCTGAGGTGGGAGGATTGCTTGAGCCCAGGAGTTCAAGTCCAGCCTGGGCAACATAGTGAGACTTTGTCTCTAAAAAACAAAAAAAAGAAAAAGAAAAAGGTGACAGAGATAATAATTTCAGGCTACCTGCTCTAGATGCCACATTATTAATCCCAATGACCACAACTGCTGTTTTCTTCATGTTACAAAGACAATATTGTAGAAGGCTTCCAAAAATATCGTTCCACACTCTTGAACGAAGTTCTTGAGGGAGGGTGGATCAGACACTAAGCTGACCAGCCCCAGAGTAGCTTAGGGCCTTGTTATATCTGCTTAGCTCTTTTAAAATTAAAACTGATTTTTATTAGCCAGCCTGATTTCTTTATTAACAAGCTTCTTAAAACCAATTTAAATACCTGGTTTTTAATGGAATGTTAAAATAAATAATACATGCTTCATTTGGGGCATCTCACTGAGAAAGTCTGATAACATTAAAAATGCAGATACACGAAGGTGCCAACCACATTATTTTCAAGGAAGCCAGCTTGCCATAGGCAATGGGGTAGGGGTAAGCCTGCTAAGTGTTTTCTCCTGGGACGGACACCCTCCCCCACTCCCATCTGTCTTGAGCTGCTTTAAAGTCCGGCTTCTGCTTTAATGACCACACCAAAAAGCCCCTGCTCTGCAGCCTGGGCCTGAGCTTGGACACCTCCCCAGCTTGGTGATCACAGGCTGCTTTCACTCCCCACACCTTCAGTGGTTTAAAGCAAAACCCCAGAGGAAAGAGGATTGCTCTGTTTTAAACTTCTGCTTTAAAAATGAGAACCAGAGATGAGACAGCACACTCTGGTCACTCTCTGCTCATGGGGTGAAGGCAGGGAGCTTGAGTGGCTACAGTTCATGTCAGCAGATTGTGAACTCCTAGATTTTAGGCAAGTTGCCAACTACTTCCTCCACATTCAACGCCTGCCCTCACCCCCCAAACTGGGTCCTACTTAGAAAGGTGGCAGACATTTCCACTCATAGACATCTAACTGAACTAACATCCCCCAGCAAAGGCCTACTTCCCTATTTTTCCCCACCCTGGGAGGCACCTAGCTGGTGGAGATAATGAAAGTAGACACAGGTCTTTCTACGAGTGGTAATTGTAACACCTTGTACATAATTTGTGGTAAATATTGGAAAAGTCCCCTGTTCCTCCTCATACAAAGTGACCTATGTGAAAAGATTCCTCCTGCTATTGTTACACCAGCATTTGGATCCATTGGATTTTAAGCTCAGAGAGCAGACTCAGCAGGGCAGGGGTTCGACAGGGTCACCTTCCACCCAGTGTCACGGCCCCCCGGGTCCTTGTTACAACATGTCTAAATTCACCTGAAACCAGCTGCTAGTGCTAGCCTGTATTCTTCATACTATACATTTTTAATATATAAATACATATATTTATAAATTATATATAGCAATGTTAAATAAAAATTTAAGAGGCCATTGTTTTGGCCTGAGCAAAGCAGACCTCCAACAGACCAGACTAAAAATCAAAATGGGATCACTCATCCTAAGTTTCCAGTTACCAAACTGAAACTAAGTTGTTATCTGACCTTCTGAGAAATCAGGGGAAAGATAATAGTCAAATTTCCCAAGCAAGCCAGTTTCAATCAGCATGATAATGAAATTCTCTCTGCCTTTAATCTTTACAACAAAAAGTAACCTAAAATAAACCTGACCTGGACCAGATTATTTCTCTATTGTTCTGTTTTCCTGTTTCCACCTTTCAAGGAAAGTAACTTTGAAATGACCAATCTGATTTTTGTTCTTTGCTTCTGCTTTATTCAGCCATTCTCTGTCTTTAAAACAACCTCCTCTGCCCAGCTCATTGGTATACTTATTCTATTTTTTTTTCCTTTTTAAAATTTTATCTGTATCATTTTAAGATGCACAAATACAGTTTTGGGTAGCTATCAGCCAAACACATATTCTACTTTATGGAATGAAATGTCGCCCCATTTTAGAATTTAAAAAAAAGCCAATTAAGACATTTAAAACTAAATCTGTTATAATTTTGTCTTTTGACAATATATTAATAATATATATTACATATAAATATAAATTATAAATTATATATATGTATGTCATTGCTAGTGTGAGCCAATCAGAATAAATTTGCAAGGGCAAAGCTCTTGCCATTGCGAAATAAGGATACTTCTGAAATGGAACGACACAGCCCAGGCTTTCTTTTTCATTCATTGCTTTGGTGGAGTTCCTGTGTTTGGCTGCTCAGTGTTTTGAACGAGTAATCTCTCTCTCCTTCTCTCAATCATTTTTCATTGAGCTCTAATGAAAAGCTCTAAGCTGTAAGCGCCATGCAGCCACCACTGTATATGTAAAACAGACAGACACACACACCCTATACCTGCTAAATTCCAGGAAGCAAAAAGAGTGAAGCCAAAAGCAGTGAGGGAAAGGGTAAGTTAGTGCCTGAGAAGCATTATGGTTTCCTATTGCCAAGAGGAAAGAGCAAGGCATAGCCCTACCTAGTTTAATGAAATTGTTTTCCAGAATAACTGAAGGAGTGCCAAAATTATCACAATAATGGTTAAAAATTAAAGAATCAATTAGTAGAAATCTAACTTCATTAACAGATATATTCAATTGAAAACTGAAACTAAGGAATGGAGAGATAGAGGAAAGGAAGAAAAAAATTCAATTTCTGAAGCCATCCTATAACTGCTCAAGCAAAACAAACATAATCTTATATCAGGGAGGTGAATATCACCTAGAGGCTATCCTGATCTGAGTTTAGTGACTGAAAACAACTCTTTTGTATTATTAGTTTTACTTATATCAGTAATACATGAACACATTTGCTTTTTAAAAGTTTAAATATTAGAAGTAATGATAAGTCCTTAATTACTTCTACCCCACCACCTTTGCCCCCAGGTAATCACTGTTTGATGTGTCTCTTTTCCAATCTTTTATATATATTCACAGAAACTATGGAGTATTACATAAAACATATTACTTTATATGTTGTTCTGCAACTTTGTTTTTTCAATTCTAGAATATATCTTAGAATTCTTGATACATATAGATCTGGCTCATTCCTTTTAATGGCATCATAGTGTTCCATACTATGAAAATACCTCGCTTGTTTAGCCATTCCCCCATTAATGGATATTTAGGTTGTCTCCAGTTTCTCACCACCATAAATAGTAATCTAGAGAGTGTTTTTTGTACAAGCCTCCTTGAGTACGTTATACAAGCATTTCTCTAGAAGAACTGTTGAGTAGTAGTGCACATTTTTATTTTTAATACACACTGCCTAATTATTCTCCCAAAATAGCTATATCAATGTATAGCTCCGCCAGTTGTTTTAAGTAGTGGTTTTCTTTTTCCAGTTGTTGCTGGATTTTCTTGTTATCCGAATTTTCCTGATTAATGAAATTGAGCATCATTTCATAGAGATAGTGGTCTTTTTTATATCTTCTTTTGTGACTGGCCTGTTTATATTGTTTGTCCATTGATCTATTGGATTACTGGTCATTTTCTTATCTATTCATAGGAGTTTATTTTATATTTTTAACATTAATCCTTTGTTGGGTTGTAAA
The DNA here is from genome assembly GCA_963574885.1 of Lepilemur ruficaudatus. Lineage (NCBI taxonomy): Eukaryota > Metazoa > Chordata > Mammalia > Primates > Lepilemuridae > Lepilemur > Lepilemur ruficaudatus. The sequence continues at coordinate 17,919 of CAUYRT010061274.1, forward strand.
TATTTTTTCACAGGCTGTTGCCTGTTTAGAACTGTTCATAGTGTCTTGTCCAGAACTTTAAAAATATAATGTAATGAAAATGATCATTCCTGTCCCTGCTTTTGCTTTTGATGTCTTTTTAAAGACGGCCTTCCTTAGCCCAAAGAACTGAATTATATTATGCTAAGTATCTTTTAGCTTGTTACAGGATTTTTTAAATATGTGGTTGCATTTCTGAACTCTTTGTTCTGTTCCAATGATCTCTTTGTTTTTCCTATCTCATTAACCACACAACCTAATTTTAAAGTGACTTATTTAGAAGCTATCCACACTGCAGAGTTTGACACTGTGGGAAAGCAAGATGGGGTCAGATTGTCCTTGATGCTTTTGTTCTTCAAAGCAGGACCTCAGGGGAATCATTGACATAAGGCTTGTCTGCTGCAGCTACAGGGAGTTAAGAAGTTGCTGCCTAACTGGAATCTAACCTCTCCTGCTCTCATTTTAGCTTTGACAGGAAGCACACCCCACCAAGAGAGACTGCGAGCCATCAGCATCTGGGTTAGAACTCTAAATGCATTTATCCAGAGAAGCACTGGCATGCGTGGTATTTAGAATGTATTGTTGATTCTATATTAAATACACATTCTTATATAAATAGATTTTTGTGAGCAGCCTGACAATCCAAACTTCAATTTTAACGGTAGTCTGAGAAATAAGTGGCAAAACAGATGTGAATTTTTGGACATAATTCTTAACACCAATTCCACTTACTACATTCCTGAGATATAACCATAAGCAGATATTGTACACTATAAAGGCAAAATCAGAAGAAACAGTCTCTAACTCTAGAAATCTTCTAACTTAACAGCAAAAGGTAAAATAGTAAAGCAAATTATTTTAAGTGTACCAGAATTTTTATCCTAAAACTGAACACCTTTAAAAAATGGAATAGGGTTGCCACTATTTAGGAGCCTCACCTCCTTCTCTCCCCATCCTCCTAACCCCATAAATTTTTAGAGACAAGCCATGTCTTTTTCATCATTGTATCCCTAGAATCTATTAATAGCTTAGTAATTTGAAGCTCAAAAAATTAAAGCGAGAGAGAGAATTAAATTCAAGAAAAAGTTGTGTTATTTTATAGTCCTTTCTCCCTTTATTTTGTTGATGTAACTTAACTACCCAATTTATTTACCAGACTTAACTCCAAGTGACTTTATTATTTCCAAACTCTACTCCCAAAAATATAAGATTTTTATGGTATTAAAAGTGTCCATATGAAAAAATAAACAAATTTTATATAATCTAGAATCTTTAAAAAAAAATGTCCAGTAGACTCTATAGCAGCAGTCTTTACCCATTTTTGTGATACAGACACCTTTTCATGTGTTGGTGAAGCCTATGGACCCTTTTCTAGAAAAATATCTGAAATTACATAAAATTAAAAATATGGAATTACAAAAGAAATCAATTACATTGGAATACAGTTATCAAAATATTTTAAAGAACAAATTTGTAATAGTAATATACAAGCTTTTTTATTAATGCATTATGGGACAACTACAATTTGAAGTAGTGATACATGTAAATAATACATATAGATTTTGAGATATCTGCAATAACTAATGTGACAGGAAAGTTATCAAAAGTTATCTGTATTGGTGGCAAAGTCACAAGTACTGTTAACAGTACTTTGAGTTGTTGCCTATATTTTAAAGAAGATGCCAAATTTCGATTAGAAGGTAATGAAAATAAAGATGTAATTATTTCTCTGATACAACCTCACATAAATCCTTATCTCTATCCATGGATAGAACCCTTACTGTAGTAGTAAGGGTTAATAAAAAAAAAAAAATCTTCCAAAAACATTTTGAGTGATGAGTAGAATAATTATATAGCCTCCCAAGGTGATCTACTTGAAACAGGAAAGTAGTTATTTTATTCATTTAACAAATATTTGTTAAATGCCTACTATGTCTCATGTAGGCTTCATCCCTGTTCTAATAATAGTGTTCACAATTAGTGCAAGAGAATGTAGATGTTCTGCTTTGTTGAAAAATAAATATAACAACTTTGGCCTCTATTCTAAAGGTGCTTTTTTAAAAATAAGTTTATTGTTATTTGCTCCTAGATTTCCATAAGCTAAGTTCATTTTAGTGGGTTTTTTCCTTGAATTTATTGTTTTTCTTGTCTCATTTAAATTATGAAAATCTCCATTCTAAAATCTTTTTTTTTTTATGTCAAACATTATTCTGGGAATTATTACAGGGAGAAAGTAAGAGTTTAAAGAATGGCGTTATTAGCAGCCATCCCCAGTGTTCTAAAGTCCAACTACAGATTATTTTTGTTCTTCAGTTATAATCTTTGGCAATTATGATGGTCAGTGTTTATCTATCTGGATTAGGAAAATCCAAAGACAATGAATTAATTTACTAACCTTTCTGATCTATAAGATTTTTTCCAAATAAGAATGAAATAAAATGGCTTTCATTACTTCACTTGTAACACCATCTAGTTTTTCAAACTAGGTGTACTTTAAAGTTTATCATTTATTCCAATTTTTTGTCTAAGGAAGACCCTCTATAACTTTCATGGGGGGTAGCCATATGTGATTGGGTTATTAATAGTATATGGAATTTCAAAATGTCAACAAGAGCCAAATTGGACTCCTGTGAAACTCTAGATCCTTCAGAGGATCTAGAATTGTTTTGCTAACCTCTCAGCCACCTGCTCCAACCCTGTCCCCAACATGCACCAAGAACAAGGAGTGTACGACGCACCCAGCCACATCAACATTTGTCTCTTTGTACCTTCAGTGCCAGCTAGAGCCAGTCTTAAAGTACAGTTCTGAAACATGAAACTTGCTAGGCACTAAATCAGATTTCTGGTTCAGAAAACACAAGAGTTGCAGTGGTTTTGGCGGGAAAAAAAGAACAAAGTTCTGAGAAGCTGATAGGACTTGTAAGCCCCTAACTGAAATTGTGGTGGCACAGGTTCAAGGTGCAGAATTACTCATCTGCACAAGAGCACCGTTCCAAAGCAACCCTACTATGCACCTGACAGTTAGAACATACACTTAGTCCTATCAGCAATCTAAAAATGGATCCTGAGTCAATTAAAACTTAACATTTCCCTTCAAAACATTCTGGAGAGTTTATATTCTTAACTGAATGTGAATGACTCTTCACTTTTTGAACCAATACTTTTTGTTTTTTGAAACAGTAAAATTCTGTTACCAGGGCCATTTGGGCATTTGTTGCAACTTGTCTGCTAGTAACTTCTAGGTTTTTAGCTCCCAGATGCCTCGAAGGCTCAACTGATTCCTGAATGAAACTGCAGGGAATAGCTGGTAGGAAAGGTCTTCACAGTTTGGAAACAGATGGCTGTCTTGCATCCAACAGACTCTGATTTTATGCTCCCCGTGAGTCCAAGAGATCTTGGATAACCTGCAATTCACTAATTAATTCTCCCAGTAAGCATTTCTTGAACACCCACTGTGTGCTCAATGCAGCGGGCGTACCATGTGAATATCCTGCAGCCTCTGCCTTTCTGTGCAGCACAGCTTAAACGTGATTTCTGTCACTGCTCAGTGTAGATGCCAATTGACAAGCCGGAAGTCTGCCCCTTAAATGGTTGCCAGAATCTTAACACAACTACAACTACAAAGTCTCCAGGCTCGACAGAAGCTGAAGAAAGGAGAAGGAAGCAGTTGTAGGAAAATGTTCCTAAAAAAGAAGTGTTGTGCAATACCAACCACTGCCCTTAGCTGATTTTGAAAGTTTTGGTTTTCATATTATTAACTCTAAGAAGATTTATTTTTATTTCTCATTAGCCCAGCTGAAAAAAAATAAAAAGAACAACAGGAAATTTCTTTTGACTTGACTGAATGTTTGCAACCCATTTGTATTATAAAAGTTTTAAGAGAAGAAATAAAGTAATTTAAGTCTTAATTTGGGGCCATTCAGAGGATTGCCAGTTATTTATAAGGGTATTCCCAAATTTCAGGGTGGGAGTGGACTGGGAGGGAGAATGAATATAATGTGTATTATATATCTTACAAAAATGATATTTTCCAGCTTCACTTTTAGGAGGATCCTAGAGGCAAGCCCAAATGAAACAAATAATATAGAGTAGCAGCCCTTACCCTAGTGAGAACCACTGTTTTAAAGAGTGAGATGACCTCGAATCCAGCTAAAATCACAAAGAAAAGAATTTTTCAGCATCTGAGCTCATTTCCAGAATGAAAGTTTACCAGAATAATGTGTGAAAAGAGCATTTTTTCTCCAGAGTCAGAGAAACCTGGATTTGAATCCCAGCTCTACTATGTACTCAGTCAATGACCTTAGGCATGTTACTTAACCTATTTGTGTTTCAGTTTCCTCACCTACAAAATGAGCCTGAAAATACCTACTCCTAGGGATCATCGTACAGATTCAATGAGATAACATATAGAAAGCTCTTGGCACCAAGTAGGTATATGAAAAATGATAATGTTCCTCCCACCCCACTCGTTTACCAAAAGATGCAAGAGTTGAATTTCGCAGGGGCTTTGTTGTTGTTTTAAGAGAATAACTCTTAAGCCTAGCAACTGGGTTTAGGAGACAAAGATTAACAGCACATAACCACAGTTTAATGCACAACCACATTTTCACACTGAATTCTCATATCACTAAATCACATCTCTGCACAGCAGTTGCCATCTATCTACCTCACCTTTGACAATACAGTCATACAAAGGACAGGATCATTTGGAGCACTCATCAAAAATTCTGACAAGTTTCAACTGACGAGTTGGTCACAATGATCGTATCAAACAAGTTCATTTTTTATGAGGGAGAAATCATGTTCTGCCTTTCCTTCTTAGGTGTAGGATTCTAAAAAGCAAAACCAAATTTTTAAAAAGTGAAACAATCAAGAACAGTGAGAAATCACTCGTTGATTTAATAAGTATTTACTTAGCATCTACAAGGTGCCTGGCACTGTGCTAGGTTCTAGGGATCCAGAGGGGTAGACAAGGGCTCTGCCCCCATGAGTCTTACACTCCAGTGACTTGAAAATTGACTCAAAGTCTTTACCCCTGAATACTGTTGGCACTTCATGATGCCAACATGACTCTAAAGCAAATGGAACTAAGAACTAGGAAAGTAGTGATCTATGTAGAATAAAAAGAATCTCATTTCCTTCTGTTCAGATTTTTTTTTTCTTTTAGAGACAGGGTCTCACTGTGTTGCCCAGGCTGGAGTACAAGTGGCATGATCATAGCTTACTTCAACCTCAAACTCCTGAGCTCAAGCAATCCCCCTACCTGAGTGTCCTGAGTAGCTAGAACTACAAGCATGAGCCACCACACCTGGCCTCTTGTGTTCAGATTTCTAATCCCAGTGGACCCAATTAAAAATGAAGAGGATTTATTAAAATGCACTGAGCTATTCTGAATTCCAAGTAAATATTCAGCTATTAGAATACGAATAATGAGTTCCACTGCCTTTGGATGAGCATTTTTTTCCATGTGGAACCAATTTCTTGAAATATCCTCAAGAGTATCTCTGGAGGCTCACTGTTAAATGACACTTGAAACTTGAAAGCAGACCATAATTTAAGGATTTAAAATATGGAACTGGTTGAGGGGATTTAACATTCTAATCCCAGTGCCCCACAAACCTCAAACCCTACATTCGGTTCTGTACTCAAAGACTCGAGAAGTCCTCTAGAGCTCAGCTTCCTCTTCTATAACATGAAAAAGACAATTGTGCCTGCCACAGTTGGCTACATGCTATAGCAAACAACTCAAAATCTCAGTGGCCTGACACAATAAAAGCTTGTTTCTTGCATCCAATGCTGGCTGGCCCGGTGGTCCTGTTCTCTCACATCAATCAAGGACCCAGGCTTTTCAATCACATGGTTCCAGCATCTTCTAGAGCTTTGTCCTCCTCTGCATTCGGTTGTCATATGAGGGAAGAGAGAAGATATGGAGGACTACATAGCTTTGTTTTCTAGGCCAGGCCTGGATGGGGTTTCTGTCCCTTCTGTCCACATTCTAGTGGTCAGGACTCAGTCTTGTGGCTGCACTGGTATGCAGGAAGGCTGGGGAATAAGTCTGTGTGTCCTGGAGGAGACAGAGTTTGGTGAACACACAGTAGACTTCACCACAACACTTACTCTAGAAGGTTGTTTGGAAGATTAAGTGAGATAATAGATACAAGAACTCATGGGGGTCTCAGGATCAATAAATATTAGCTCTTGGCTATTATTGCCATGCTCCTGACTAGGCTGAGCCCCACCTCCTCCACTGAGCTCATCCTGGAAGGAGCAGAGAAGGCCAAGATGGGTCTCTTGTCTTTATGTTATCTGCAGAGATGACTTAAGCTTCAAAGCTGTCCACACGCATTGCCCCCTCTATCAGGCATCTTAATCTCAGTTCATTCTAGGTACAGCTCGTGTAATTGAGATGAGGGGGCAAGGAGAAGAGAGACAATCTTTTTACAGTGTATGCTCCCAAATAATACTGGTTCTTTTTGGCTACCATTTCTCAGCATAAGCTCATCAGATTATACCTAAACCGTATGACCTTAAACTCTGAAAGAAGCTGGGATTCACCAGATTGAATCCTCCAGCTCTGTTCTGCAAGCTGCTTTAGAGTGATTTCTTCTCAACAGTGTGCATCTGATCATGCCATCACCTGCTTAAAATCCTTCACTCTCTTTCCATTGAATTTAGAATAAAATGCAAATGCCTCGTGCAGGATTGGTATCACTCATCCCGCCCTCCCAGGATCAGCCCCTGCCTGCCTCTCCAACCATGTCTCATGTTGCTCTTCTCTCCTCCCTCTTTCATTCATTCGCTCAACAGCTGTTTCTCCAGCCTCTGTTCCAGGCACTGGAGATAGCAGCAGTAAGACAGACACTGTCCTTGCTCTGGTGTTGCGGATTGCATTCTAGTGTGACGCCTGTCACAGAAGCCTTCCTTGAGCATGCTCTCTGCCTCTGTGGCTTGGTGCTGGCTGTCCTTTTGTATCCTCAACAGCTGTTTGCCTGGCATAGAGCAGAAGCTCCATAAATATCTGTTGAATGGATGGATTAGCAAATGAATGAACTCACAGGAAGCAACCAAGGCATCTGGGGATGGCCCCCAAGCCAGGGGAGAAAGCATGAGCTCAAGTTTTCTTCCTGATGGCCTGAGCTCATGTCTGCCCCTCTGATTGTTCTTTTGCAGGGAATGACACCGCTCCACTGGGCGGCTTTCCACAACCAGCCTCAACACGCCCAAGTGCTGTTGAAGAAGGGAGCAGACCCCACCCTTGTGGATAAAGACTTTAAAACGGCTCTCCACTGGGCAGTCCAGGTGAGAAATTGGCCAGTGGACTGGTCTCATGTTTAAATGGTAGAAAGCACTGTTAACAATTTTTTGAGTATGTCAAACCTAAAATATGGAGGTTTTGGCCGTATCACTTGTTGAGAAGATGCAGAGCAAAGTAGTTATAGAATATCAAGCAGAGCCTACCTTGGCTGTCACACACATCTCTCTCTCCCTCTCTCTCCCTCTCTCTCTCCATCTTGATGTTTGCTACTGGCTTACTGTGTCCCAGGGTAAACTTTCAGAGAATTAACAGGATAATCCCTTCAAAGTCTTTGAACCATGACTCTCTCTTCCTTCCAAACCCTCCCAGCCTGTTCATTCCAGGTAATCCTGAATTCCACATTGAACAGTGAAAATAGTGGCTCATGGTCCTGCGTCACTATCACATAGGGAGTCTGGGTCAGCGTACACAACCACAGGAATCAGAACAGGCCCATGAAAACTATTGCCCAAAGAGGGTGACATGGAGAATACGGTCAAAGAATGATAATAGCTGACATGTGCAGAAGTGCTTTCTATTTTCAAGGGGAAAGATTAACTGAAAGTTATCTATTCTCTCCTTCAAGGAGAGCAGAGCTCTGCATCCCTTCCACAAACTCGCTAGTCCACTCTGTCTTTGATGCCTAAGCACAGACACCCCCACAGTTGATTTCTGTTGGCCCACAAGGGCACCTTTCGTAGCTACTGTCAGGATCCTATGAGAATAGTTTCTGCTGCCCTGACCTTGGTTTCACTCAGCGTTTCCATGTGCCAAGCACAGCAGAGGTGGGCACCTGGGACTTTCAGGGTTGACACATGTGCCTTATGTAAGGGGAAAACAGAAGTGATCTGGAAACTGTGCTGTTTTTTTCCCTCCAAACTTGGCTTCCGTTACTCTGCACCAGGGCCAGCCCTGGACAAAACTGTAAAGTGAGCAAAGCTTGTTTTTGTTGCTTCCACCTGCCCTTAGCACTCTCTTGCATACTTTCAGTACCTAATTACCCACCCTGCCCCCTCACTTCCAGTCTCTGCCCAGGACCCTGTCCCCCGAGACCAACCTCTAACTGGCCAGGGGTCACCCCTGCAGCAGTGGCCCTGGAGGAACCTGGCTGGGCTGCTAAGACACATCCATATGTTGGTTCTCAGCTGAGGTGAATGTGGCATCAGAATCAAGCACTTTCTGTATATTCACCCACAACACCCCTGTGTGGTGATTCCCTTACATACTGGGTTGTATGTACACTTTTAAAAACCTTCCTTGGTGATTTTGACTGGCGTGCCTCCTCTGCTCGCCTGGCCTCTACCCCAGCCCCAACTTAGAGCTACTGCCCTAGACCTGGCCTTGCAACGGCATCACCAGCAGCGCTTGTGAAATGACAGATTCCCAGACGGCTCCAGACCTCCTGAGTTGGGCACTGTCGGGAGGGGTTCTAACTCTAACTGTTCTAACTCAGGATAACCTCTAAGAGGCAGTTTGGCAAAATCACGAGAACAACATACTCAGCTCAGAAGATGTGAGTTTGCATTGATAGACCTGGGTTTGATCTGAGGCAAGTCACCAGCACCTGCTTGGCTTAACCAATAAGTGTAACTTTGGGGTATGGATGAGACCACGCATCTCACAGTGCTATGTAATGTACTGTGTAATTGGAGGAGATGATCGTTTTTATTATGCACCTGAGTTCCTACCTGAAAACTTAGTTATCAAACCCATGCTTTCATATTCTTTCTCTCTACTGAATGATACAGCTTTTGACCCACTACATTGACTTCAGGCCTGCCTGCACAATAAAATGATCTAAGAGCTTTTAAACAATACTATTGCAGGCCCCAACTGTTACATTCTCATTAGGTTGTTCTGGGGTGGAGACAAGGCATTAATATTTTTAAAAGCTACCTCCTTTCCCCAGGAGATTATAATGTACAGCTAGGGTTGAGAATCACAAGGATAAATGAATTCATATTATTGGATGCTAATACCTTACCCACTCCTACTGAAGGTATTTGCATTTTGAATGTGATTGTATAATCATAACACCTCCCTCATCTATTTACTCAATCTCTTAATACATATTTCTTGAGCATCTACTATGTGTCTTGCATTAGAGGTAAAAGGATTAACAAGACAGGTCCCTTCTAAAACCCCTACAATTGTATGCAGCATTGTATGTGTGCTGTGTGAGCATGTTTGCATTCATTTTCCTGAGAAAAGAAATTTTTTCTTCAATTCCTCAATGAAGACAAGTGACTACCCGCAAAAGGTTAAGAATCCCAGCTTTGGGGAAACTGCACCCTCTCCCTTCTCTGTGGTTAGCAGTAAAATTCAGAAGTGGTGTATTCTGCCATTTACACTGCAAAGACTGTGGGTAATTCCAAATGTCAGTTGAAATCATTATTACACTTGCCCTCTTTAGCCTTCTTGTTCATTTATAACACAGCACCAGCATTGTGCTCCTTTTAGAGTTTTTCCATACGAATGAGTCTATTTCCCATTGTCATTTATTCCTTTTGCTGAACTTCCTGCTTTTCTCTTGGACCGTACAATGAGATCACATTTAAAGCTATCGTACTTTGAAATAATAAGGCCTTTGTTTTTGACCAAAGTAACCAAAGCAGTAAAGACTCAAAACATCAGGTCTGTGAAATAAACTATGTTGGACTTCCACTTCCATTTCTCAGGTCCCTTGGTAGCTGGTGGTCTCCTCCACTGGGCCCATTGCCCTCTTTCACCCTCCGCTATCTGCTGAAGAGACCCCGCTGCTTGGCTACATCTGGGGTAACTCTAGCAGAGGTCCTGTCTCCATCACAATCTCCCTAGATGGCATCCCAGGCCCCAGGGGCATGTTCTTGCCTATCTGTGACGACACCAGCTTATCTGGAATCTACTCTGCAGAAGTTTAGTCTTCAATCATTTTTTCACTCTCTCTTCCTCAAAGAGCTCATTGGTTTCTGTGGCCCCAGCTACCATATATGATTCAGAAGATTCTCATATCAATAACTCCAGTTCTGACCTGTCTCTCTTGAACTCTTGATCCACCTGTGTATGTGTCCCTACAGTTGCCCACAGACATGTTCAACTCAACATGCTCAAACTGAATCCATGGTCTCCCTCGCATCGCATCTCCATCCTCCAGTAGCCCAAGCCAGAAAGAGCTCTTTGTGGTCCCTGAGCACTCCTTTCTCATCACCCACCACAGCCAGTTGCTTGTCAAGACCTCTCAATTCTACCTCCTCAGGTCTCTCAACTCTGTCCCCTCCTTTCTGTCCCCACTGTCCAGGTCAAGGGCCCAGCAGGAGAGAAATGGCACACTCAGGTGGGGGTAATGGAGGAGAGATTCATAAAGAAGCAATTTGTCACACAACCCCAGGTCTAGCAACAACAGGTTGCCATTAGGACCTGTGTGCCTAAAGAGGCACAACAGGGAGTGGTTACTAAGACACAGCAAAAGCTGTAGCTATAGATGTCCCAAGAGAAACTGTAGCGTTTGGTGGAATAACCAAACTGTGACCTGGCAGGAAGAGAACTGAGAGATAAAAACCCCAATCTCTTTCCTCCTACATCCCCCTCCTGTCAGTGCCACCCACTTGCCAAACCCAACAAGAAGCCAAAGGGCTAGGGAGCCCATTTGATGCCGTCCACACGATGCTGAAAAATGGGGGCAGGATGGAAAAAGATGGGAAGTAACCTGGAAGAGCAAATGAAGACAATTTAACACATCTCCCATTACTTCCTTAGATCAAGCTTGCACCGTCTCTTGCCTGAACGTTGTAGTAGCTGATTTTCTTACTCTTAATCCTTCCCTTTTCCAATCTATTCTTATAGTTCTCTTCCTATGAATCACAAAGACATGCACCAACATACCTATTATTACGCCAAAACAATTATGGTCACTATTTGTCCTTGGCTCAGAAACCTCAACTGAGTTCTATTTTGTTGTAAAGTGCAAACTCCTCAGGCTAGTACTGCCTGTTGTGAACAGCCACTTTCCATCCCCGGACCTTTCCTCTCTAGCCCATGTAGCCTTTGTTCCAATCACACTGGAATATTATTAATGCCTCCAATACACCATAGAGATACATTCTGTTCTCCCCCTTGGTGTGTTCTTGCAGTTGTGTGAAATACTTCTTTCTTTCTTCTTGCACTCCCTGCATCATCCCTTCTACCTGTAGAATTTCTGCTTATTCTTTTCTTATCCCTCAAAGCCCAGCTAAATATCACCTTGTCTGTTGAGCTCCCTTTCAAAACCATCCCTCCATGTTACTTCTAGGACCATGTTACGATTAGTGGCGTGCCCGTGTCTTCCCTTCTAGTTTAGAGGGCAATGTGCCTTATTCACCTAAATGTCTCTCAGAAGCCAGAACAGAACTTTGTGAATCTTAGGTCCCCAGAGAGGTGTTCATTGAATTCAGTCCAATAAACTTACCCATCTCAAACCAGTGGGATTAGTGGCTTATTGGGTTCTCTCTGTGAAAAAAATGTTTTATTTAAAGACTTCATTTTTTTAGAGCAGTTTTAGGTTCCCAACAACTTGAGATGAAATATATCACATATATGCCTTGCCCCCACATGCATAGCCTCCCCCATTATCAACATCCCCCGCCAGAGTGGTACATTTGCTACAATGGGTGAACTTAGGTTGACACATCATTATCACCCAAAGTCCATAGTTGACGTTGGGGTTCACACTTAGTGTTGTACATTCTATGGGTTTGGACAAAGTATTAAATATAATGGCACGTATCCATCATTATAGTATCACACAGAGTAGTTTCACTGCCCTCAGTGCTCCCCTTATTCTTCCCATCCTCCCCTCGCCCCTGGCAACCACTGATCTTCTTACTATCACCATAGTTTTGCCTTTTCCAGAATGTCACATGGTTGGAAACATACAGTAAGTAGCCTTTTCAGATTGGCTTCTTTCACTTAGTAACATGCAGTTAGGTTCCCTCCATGTCTTTTCATGGCTTATAACTCATATCTTTTCAGTGCTGAACAATATTCCATTGTCTGGATACATCAGTTTATTTACCAATTCACCTACTGAAGAAACATCTTGGTTGCTTCCAAGTTTTGGCAATTAGGAATAAAGCTGCTGTAAACATCTGTGTGCAGGTTTTTCTGTCAACATGTTTTCAACTCCTTTGGGTAAATACCAAGGAGCATGATTGCTGGATCATATGGTAAGACTATATTTAGTTTTGTAAGAAACCACCAAACCATCTTCCAAAGTGGCTGTACCATTTTATATTCCCATCAGCGACGAACGAGAGTTCTGTTGTTGCACAGCCTTGCCAGCATGCGGTGTTGTCAGTGTTCTGGATGTGGGCCATTCTAATAGGTATGTAATGGTATCTCGTTGTTTTAATTTGCATTTTTCTGATGACATATGATGTGGAGAATCTTTTCATAGGCTTATTTAGCCATCTGTATGTCATCTTTGGTGAGGTATCTGTTAAGGTCTTTGGCCCATTTTTTAATCAGACTGTTTTTTTATCATTGAATTTTAAGAGTTCGTTGCATATTTTAGATGATAGTCCTGTATCAGATATATCTTTTGCACATATTTTCTTCTAGTTTGTGGCTTGTCTTTTCATCCTTTTGACAGTGTCTTTCACAAAGCAGAAGTCTTTGATTTTATTGAGTCCAGCTTATCAATTCTTTCTTTCACGGATCATGCCTCTGGTGTCTAAAGGTCACCTAAAAAGTCATTGCCAAACCAAAAGTCATCTAGATTTTCTCCTGTTATCTTCTGGGAAGTTTTATAATTTTGTTTTACATTTAGGTCTGCAATCCATTTGAACTCATGTGATCCATTTGGGGTCAATTTTTGTGAAGGGTGCGAGATCTGTGCCTAGATTCGTATTTTTGCATGTAACTGTCCAGTGTTCCAGCACCATTTGTTATAATGATTATCTTTTCTCCACTGTATTGCCTTTACTTTTTGTCAAAGCTCAGTTGACAATTTTATGTGGGTTTATTTCTGGGCTGTCTATTCTGTTACATTGATCTGTTTGTCTATTTAATTACTATAGCTTTATATTGAGTCTTGAAGTGAAATAGATCAGTCCTCTGACTTTGCTCTTCTCCAATATTGTGTTGACTATTCTGGGTCTTTTGCCTCTCCACATAAACTTTAGAATCAGTTTGTTGGTATCCACAAACTAGCTTTCTGATATTTTGATTGGGGATTGCATTGAATCAATAGATGAAGTTGGAAGAAATGACAATATTAAATTTTCCTAACCATGTTCATGTCAGTTTTTTGTGTATTTCCATATATATATATACAATATCTTATACATATTTTGTTAGATTTGTACCTAAATATTTCATTTTGGGGTACTAATATAAATGGTATTGTGTTTTTGATTTCAAATACCACTTGTTCATTGCCGGTATATAGGAAATGATCAACTTTTATATATTAACCTTGTATCCTGAAACCTTGCTATAATCACTTCTTAGTTTCAGAAATTTTTTTGGTCTATTCTTTCAGATTTTCTGTGTAGACAACCATGTCATTGAAAACAAAAACAGTTTTATTTCTTCCTTCCCAATCAGTATACTTTTTCTTTCCTTATCTTGTATTATTGCACTAGTTAGGACTTTGATTACAATGTTGAAAAGAAGTGGTGAGAGGGAACATCTTTACCTCATTCCTAGTCTTAGTTGGAAAGCTTCTAATTTGTCACCATTACCTTTGAGGTTAGCTAGAGGTTTTCTACAGATGTTTTTATCAAGTTAAGACAGGTCCTCTCTATTCCAGTGTACGGAGAATTTCTACTGTGGTGGATTTTGTCAAATGCCCTTTCTGCATCTACTATCTTTTTCTGTTAGCCTGTTGATGTGAGGGATTACATTAATTGATTTTTTTAAATGTTGAAACAGGCTTGCATATATGGAATAAATCCCACTTGATCATGATATACAATTCTTTGTATATGTTGTTGGATTTGATTTACTGATATTTTATTGAGAATTTTTGCATCTATGTTTATGAGAGCTATTGGCCTATAGTTTTCTTTTCTTGCAGTGTCTTTGTTTGGTTTTGGTATTAGGGTAATGCTGGCTCATAGAATGAGTTAGGAAGTATTCCCTATGTGTTTGTCTTCTGAAAGAGATTATTGAGAATTATTGACAATAATTTATTTCTTGAATCTTTAGTAGAATGTATTAGTGAATCCATCTGGGCCTAATGCTTTCTGTTTTAGAAGGTTATTAATTATTAATTCAATTTCTTTAATATAGGGCTATTCAGATTGTCTATTCTTGTGTGTGTTTTGACAGACTGTGTCTTTTAAGGAATTGGCCCATTTCTAACAGATTATCAAGTTGTAAGCATAAAGTTGTTCATAGTCGTTCTTTATTATTTTTTTAATGTCCATGGGATCTGTAGTGATGTACCTTCTTTCACTTCTGATATTAGCAATTTATGTCCTTCTCTTTTTTTCTTAGTTAGCCTGGCTTGAGGGTTATTAATTTTGTTGTTGTTTTCAAGAAACAGCTTTTGGTTTCATTGATTTTCTCTATTGATTTTCTGTTTTCAGTTCCATTGATTTCTACTCTAATTTTCCTTTTTCTTTTCTTCTTCTTACTTTAGATTTAATTTGCTCTTTTTTTTTCTGGTTTCCTAAAGTGGACATTTATACAGTTGATTTTAGATCTTTCTTTGTTTTTAATATATGCATTCAATACTATAAATTTTCTTCTAAGCATTGTTTTTGCTACATCCCACTAATTTTGATGTAATTTTCATTTTAATTTAGTTCAAAAAATTCATTTAATTTCTCTTGACATTTTTTTCTTTTGACCCGCGTGTTACTTAAAATTGTGTTGGTTAATCTCCACATATTTGAGGATTTTCCAGTTATCGTTCTGTTATTGATTTATAGTTTCATTCCATGTGGTCTGAGAGCATATGTTATATGATTTCTATTCTTTTAAATTTGCTAAGGTGTGTTTTATGGCCTAGTACGTGGTCTATCTTGAAGGTCCTATTGAGCTTGTTAAAAATGTATATTTTGCTGTTGTTGGATGAAGTAGTCAATAGATGTCAATTATATCCAGTTAATTGATGATATTGTTGAGTTCACCTATGTCCCTACTAATTTTCTGCTTGCTGGATATGTCCATTTCTGATAGAGGGGTGTTGAATTCTTCAGCTATAATAGTGGATTTCTCTATTTCTCCTTGCAATATTTGCCTCATATTTTGAAGCTCTGTCATGGGATACATAAGGATTATGTCTTCTTTGCTTTGAAGTATGCTCTAAAATTAATACATAGCTACTCTTACTTTCTTTTGGTTAGTGTTTACATGGTAACTCTCTATCCATTTACTTTTTATTAATTAAATAATTAATTTTTTAAAGATAGGGCCTTTCTCTGAGCCCAGGTTGGACTCAAACTCCTGGACACAAGCAATCTTCCCACTCAGCCTCCTGAGAAGACTACAGGCATGAGCCACAACACCTGGCCCTCGCTACTATTCATTTACTTTTAGTCTATGTGTCTTTATATTTATTTATTTATTTAGAGACAGAGTCTCATTCTGTTGCCCAGGCTAGAGTGCTGTGGTGTCAGGCTAGCTCACTGCAACCTCAAACTCCTGGGCTCAAGCAATCCTACTGCCTCAGCCTCCTGAGTAGCTGGGACTACAGGCATGCACCACCATGCCTTGCTATTTTTTTGTATATATTTTTAGTTGTTTGGATAATTTCTTTCTATTTTTAGTAGAGATGGGATCTTGCTCTCACTCAGGCTGGTCTTGAACTCCTGAGCTCAAATGATCCGCCCACTTCGGCCTCCCAGAGTGCTAGATTACAGGCGTGAACCACCACGCCCGGCCCATGTCTTTATATTTAAAGTGGGTTTCTTGTAGACAACATATAGTTGGGTCCTATTTTTCAACATCCTCTCACAATCTCTGTCTTTTAATTGGTACATTTAGACCATTGATGTTCAAAGTGATTATTGATATAGTTAGATTAATGTCTAACATATTTGTTACTGTTTTTTATTTGTTGCCTTTTTTCTTTATTCCTATTTTTATCTTCCACAATTTTCCCACCTTTTGTGGTTTTAATTAGCATTTTATATCATTCCATTTTGTTTCCTTTCTTAGCATCTTAGTTATACCTAGGGACAAAATACATTTACAACTAATCCAAGTCCACTTTGACGTAACACTATACTACTTTATGGGTAATGGGAATACTTTGTAATAACAAAAGAATCTTAATTCCTTCCACTATCCCTTGTATGGATTGCTGTCACTCATTTTACTTATATATAAGCATATATAATTATATATATAATTAAATACATATAAATAATTATATATAATTAAATACATTGTAGCTATTATTATTTTGAACAAACTGTTATCTGTTAGGTCAATTAACAATAATAAAAATAAAATATTTTACCTTCACTTAGTCTTTCTTTAATGCTCTTATTTTCCTTATGTAGATCAGAGTTTCTGGCCTATATGATTATTCTTCTCTCTAAGGAATTTCTTTTAGCATTTATTGCAAGGCAATTCTATCAGCAATGAATTTCCTCAATTTTTGTTTGAGAAAGTATTTCTTTCTCTTTCACTTTTAATGCACCATTTCACAGGGTACAAAATTTTAGGTTGGTGGGGTTTTTTCCCTCAATACTCTATATATTTCACTCCACTCTCTTTTTTTTTTTTTGCATAGTTTCTGAGGACAAGTCAGATGTAATTCTTATCTTTGTTCCTCTATAGGTAAGATGTTTTTTCACTATGGCTTCTTTCAGGATTTTTTCTTTATCATTGATTGTCTATAGTTTGAAAATAATATGCCTAGGTGTAGGGTTTTTGTGTGTGTGTGTGTGTGTGTGTGTGTGTGTGTGTGTGTGTGTGTGTTTTCCTTCCCCAGGGTCATTTAGGCTCTGATAAAACCTCACCATGTTAGGCTCTGGTAAATGAGTTTTTCCTGAGGGCAGACATTGTTAAGAAGAACAGAGTGCTCTGGTGTATTTCAAAATGGTTCCTTTTTCCCTCACCTTGCCACAATCCCATGGAATTGTTCTCTGATATTTACTGTGCAAACCTGATCAAGCTCTCAGAGGTAAAACTCACAAAAGCATGGCAACCTCCCATCCCCACTATGACTGAGTCCCCTGGAGTTTGTAACTTTCAGACTTGTCCACACTGAACCTTCAGCAATTCATCAACTACAGTTCAGGTTTTTCTACCCTGAAGAGGGTAGCACTGATTCCCTCAGAGTTTTCTGCTTGGTCTTTTGTAATTCTCTGTATCTGCTATTTGTCTCTCTAATTTAGGGGACAGCGGTTTGTCTGGTAACCTTACTTAAGAACCTAGGAAGATTTCTGGAATAACATTTTAAGCTTAACCAAGCCTTCCAAGAACACAATGCCTTAATAGCAAGGAGTTTTTCTGACAAGAATTCCAGGCATCATGGCAAGTCAGTCAGAGAGGCAAGTGTCTACTGCCCCTCAAATTTCACCACAACTCCCTCCCCTACTTACTAGAAAATGTGTTTATTAGGGATCTTCCTCAGCAGCACTTTTCTTTCAGCACACTTTTCAAGGACGGATAGAAAGGAAAGAACTGCAACGATATAAAAGGATTGCTTCATGTTCATCTGTTCAATATGTGGTTATGTGGTTAAGGAAATTAGACACACACACACACACACAGAGTTGATCTGTGGTCAACTGTTTGAACTGTGTCAAAGTCCCATAAATATACTTGAACTCTAACTATAGTCAGAATGGCAAAGGATAATTATAAATGCCATATACCAGTGGATCCAGTTCATAGAAGGAAAGAACCTCAGAGCTGGAAGGGACAACATATGTCATTTAGTCCAATCCTTCAGTTCACAGGTGGGGAAACCAGTTCATAATGAGTTTATCATCTGCTCAAGTGTACCCAGCACCCACGCAGGAACCCAGGGCACGTGGCTCCCAGTGCTTGATAAGATGATGATTAAAAGCTGCATAGGCCAGGCGTGGTGGCTCATGCCTGTAATCCTAGTATTCTGGGAGGCTGTGGCAGGAGGACTGCTTGAGCTCAAGAGTTCGAGACCAGCCTGAGCAAAAGTGAGACCCTGTCTCTACTAAAGTAGAAAGAAATTAGCCAAACAACTTTAAAAAATAGAAAAAATTAGCCGGGCACTGTGGCGCATGCCTGTAGTCTCAGCTACCCAGGAGGCTGAGGCAGGAAGATCCCTTCAGCGCAGGAATATGAGGTTGCTGTGAGCTAGGCTGACACCATAGCACTCTAGCCAGGACAAGAGAGTGAGATGCTGTCTCAAAAAAAAAAAAAAAAAAAAAAAAAAAAACCACAAAAAAGTTGCATAAACCCAGAATAAGCAAAGGCAAAGTCAAGTTTAGGAAATCAGCCCCCATTACCCTGGCAGCAAAGACTCTGACCTGTTTAGGAAGCTGAGGCCTTGAAGCATAATGTAAGTTAAAGTGGCCTTCCCAAGTCAGCCCCCCAGTGGCCAGTTGTACAGAGGAAGGGAGTAGAGAAGAATGAGGGAACACAGGGGTCACCTGGGAGTAAATCCAAGTAGAGAAAGAGAAAAGGTAGTGAACAGAGGAGAGGACAATGAGAAGGAGAGAAGCCAAAAAGGACAGGTAAAATTCAATTCTCTTTGGCTTTGCCATACTTTGTAAGGCTTGTTTTACTTACTTATTTGTTTGTTTATTCATTGCTCAGCAAATATTTGTTGAGAGTTACTCTTTGCTAGGTTCCATTTCTACAGAAAGATTCCCCAGCACAGGTTCAGAAAGGACAACGCAAGGAAATCCTGGAGACTTCATCTTGCCAGAAAGCTGGAAGCAGAAGCCAGCCCCTTTCTACACACTAACACAGCATAAAAGGAGATTTTTTTTCACTTTAAGCAATAGTGCATCTATGAAATGAAGTAGTTCAGCAGCTGAGTGTCACCATGGCTCACCCCTTCCCACCATTTTTATCTTCTACTTTCTCTTGAGGAGAGTCAGCCGCAGGCTTTTGGGTTTGGCAGCCTTTAGAGTCCAGGCCAAGAAAAAAGCGTAGGTCCAAAGGGGCTACCTGTGAAGATGGTTCAGATTCTAAGCCAGGGATGTTGGTCACCTTTTTCCCTCTAGTTAGCCCCAAACCCCCAACTCTCAAGCAATCGCACTGCATAGACTCTAGATCTTCCTGCTGTTTCTATTACAGTCTGACATATCCGGCTCCAGCCAAATAGATGAGGCAGGGTGTTCTTCTCATATCACAAAACCACCCAGCCTTTTAAGAGGGTTGTGTGACTAAAACAGAGGCTAAAACATTGGCTCTTGCTTTATATAGTCACCATCACAAGACAAGCAATGCAAACACATCCCAACTTTCAGAAGAAGGAGGGAGATTGTAGTTCCCTCCAAGAAGAATCCACCATAGAAAAAGCTAATTCCCTAGATGTATGTTAACAAATAACCAGCTAGTTAGCTAGTTAGTAATCTCCCACTAGACTCCTTCGAAGGTTACCTAGAATAAAGAAGATCTACAATCTGGAGTCCCATTTTTTTTTAAATTAATTTCCCTGTAGAAAAATTATTACACATTAATTCAACTTTCTTCTTGGCAAAGCTTCTTATGAGTCAGGCTTCCCCACCTCTTCTGCAAAGAGAAAATGACTAGGACTCAGAGAAGTCCCAATAGTTTTCAGAGTACATGAAGGCAACATTATGGATTACCTAGAAGGATGGAGAAACAAAACAAACAAATACTACAAAACAAATAAATTCACAGTCTTCATCTGGCAGCCCAAGGTAGAATTCTAGAACTCCATAAGAATAGGATGTGTGTAATATTGTCACTTGCCCTGTTTAAGAACATTCCCACCAAATGTAAACCCCCTCTCCATTCTTCCTAAGGACCCATCTGGGCAACATTCCCATTTCTTCTGTCCTGGTGTCTCCTAGTCTCTGTGACCGTCCCTCGCCTCTGAGGTCTGAGCCTATTTTTTTCTGACTCCCAGTCCAGATTGCTAAGAAGGGAATGCTGTTACCAGGAGACCACTGATCCCAGGGCCTTGGCTTACAAATCAGTGCTCTCTAGGGCTCCCTCAAATTCCATGAGGGTGCACCATGGCAACCTTCCTAGGAAAAGCTTTTAAAGTACCCAAAGTTTAACTCTGAAGAAGGTCTTGGTTGGCAAGGCACATATCACTGCTACTGATGTTATAGGTCACACAAGGCTCCACGGACAGTCAATCCTGGCTCTACTAATTCTTAGCTGTCAGGTTACTTAATCATCCTGGGCCTTCATTTTCTCCTCTACAATATGGGGATAATAATAGTACCTATCTTGTGTGGGATTATTGGCAGTATTACATGAATAAGCACATGGAATGGTTTAGAAGGGTGCCAGGCACAGAATGTTCACTCAGTAAATGCAGCTATCACCATTATTCTAGGGAGGATCTTCTTATAAAGAAAAAGAAATACGAATGATGATAATATAAGTGAGATTCAGGAATAGAGGCAAAGGAATTGTCTGGAAAATTCAGGACGAAAGGCATTTTGGAGGAAAAGGGTAAAAGAGGGACAGTCTGTCTTCACTGATCCAGAGAAGCTGCCTATAGTGTCCCTGCTAGAGATCTGCTGCCCGGGCTGGCTGGTCAGGACCCCAGAAGAGGCCGACTCTGGGCTTCTGGGCAGCAGCCTCTACTTCAGTTCACCACTTCCAAAATAACTCCTCCCAGGGGGCAGGCAAGGTGAGGGGAATAGAGAGTGTGAGCATGGGGTTTTGTTTGCTTCATCTGTGTTTAATACTCCCTCTTCTACTAAGAGGAGAAACTGTGAATTGGGCGTTTTGCCCTTTGAATCACCTTGGAAACTCGAATTGCTTTGCTCTTCCAGGAAATAGTAAACAAAAAAAAAATTCATTGAGCTGACGCTCTTTTTGCTTCTGTTTTTTATTTGCATGGCCACTGCTTTTAAAGAAAAGTGTCTCTGGACCAATTAAAAGCTATTTCAGGAGTCAAGGAAAACCTTTCCTGGGCCCTGCTGCTCTTTCTTCCCTCCCAACCCTCTGTCACTCTGTCCCCGATTCCCACCTGTGGACATCATCTTACTCTCCATCTGCCCTTGGGGATGCGGCCCCACCTCCTCTCCCTGGGCCCCACTGAAGTTCTTGCTCTGGGTCAGATGGGCAGGAAGAGAGGGGTGCTCCTAGGGTGTGTTAGAACTGAGATGATCAAGACTTTGGAGGTGGAAAGAGGCCCAGGGTGAGTGACCGAGAGAGACTCGAAATGGCCACAGGAAGGAGCTATGCGGGGAATGTGGTGATTGTGACAGGGGGCGGACGTGGCATTGGAGCTGGGATCGTGAGAACTTTCATGGACAGTGGGGCCCAAGTGGTAATCTGCGACAAAGAAGAGCCTGGCGGCCGGGCCCTGAAGGAGGAGCTTCCTGGAGTTGCCTTTATCCACTGTGATGTCACTTGGGAAGAAGATGTGAGGACACTGATCTCCGAGACCATCCACCAGTTCGGCCGCCTGGACTGTGTGGTCAACAATGCCAGTAACCACCCATTCGAGAAGCGGCTCATGGACACCACCGCCGACAGCTTTCACCAGTTGCTGGAGCTGAACCTGCTGGGGGTTTGCACCGTGACCAAGTTCGCCCTTCCCTACCTGCGGGAGCATCATCAACATCTCCAGCCTGGTAGCGACGATTGGCCAGTCCCAGTCAGTTGTCTATGTGGCCACCAAGGGGGCAGTAACAGCCATGACCAAGGCCATGGCCCTGGATGAGTGTCGATATGGTGTCCGAGTCAATTGCATCTCCCCAGGAAACATCTGGACCCCACTATGGGAGGAGGTGGCAGCCTCAACACCTGATCCCAGAGCCACAGTCCTAGAGGGCACCTTGGCCTAGCCCATGGGCCACATGGGACAGCCTGCTGAGGTGGGGGCTGCGGCAGTGTTCTTGGCCTCCGAAGCTACCTTCTGCACAGCATCAACCTGTTTTTGACGGGGGGGTGCAGAGCTGGGCTACGGCGCAAGGCCGGTCCGGACACCCCCGTGGTCATCCCTCCTACTCCTACTCTTTGGTGATTTCTCACGTTTCCACCTGGGACTGCCTGCCTAGGATTCCTCCCCCCCCCCAAACTCCAACCTGCACCGTCTGCCCCCCACGTGCAACCCCCCAACCCCTTAGACTTCAAGCCCACTTAGGAATGTGCCAGATCACCCTGCAGTTTTCCATAAAGCAATTTGCAGCCTGAAAAAAAAAAAAAAAAAAAGAACTGAGATGATCCCTTCCAGGACATTTCCCCAAGGGAACATCTCATCCTTGGGGGTAGAGGATGAGAGGAATAAAATGTCTATACTAAAAAAATAAAAATAAAAGATATTTCAGATCCCTTCAAAATATGTCTAACTAGCATCAAGTGAAAGAATCTTAGAAAAGTTGATAAAGTGGACATGAAAGCTTGGGTGTGTTCAGCGTAGCCGACTTCTGATGACAGGCATGGCATAGCACTTCAACAATTGGTTAAAGTTACTTAAAAGTTGTTGTTAGACCAAGGATGGAGGGAGGAAGAGGGCATAAGAGGGAAGATCAGAGGAACAAAACAAAAGAGTTTTTAGGCAGGGGCCACTTTATGAGTATGTGACCATTGTGGCCACAGAGGCATAGAGGGCCTGGTGTGCTCAAAAGGTAACCAACCCCGTGCTTAAGGCATAATGTTCTGTGGTTGCCATCTGGAAATTCTCACTTCTTCTTTTAATTAGTTTTCCAAAGGAAATAGGACAGGACAGTGGGGCCTCCCAGCCTCCCTGGGACAGATCCTGAGCCCCTGCTCCTCAGCCCCACCCAGCAGCTGCTGCTGCCCTCTGCCCCCGGCAGGGGCCTGAGGCACAGACTCCAGGAGGGTCAGGATCAAGTATATGCTGAGTTGCAAGGCTGGTCGCAGGACTTGCAAGTGTCCACATTCATGGTGAGACTCCCTAGCGCAAAGAAGTGTGACATTCAATAGCATGTAAAAATCACCATGACATGTCAAGAGAGGCACTGTGGAAGAAAGGAATATGCTTTTTCCTGCATCATTGTACCAGCAGTCAGTGATCACCATAGGCATTTCTTCAACATTAAAATCAACTCTGCCAGTTTTTCAGTGGTCAACCTCTATGGCAAATGAACAGACCTAATGAGCAAGTTGTTGTCCAGGTGGCCCATGCATCATGCTAGCTCTGATATCATTCAATTAGACCTATATTTAATTTCCATCCATCTTTAGTTCACTAATTGTAGAAGACAATTTAGCTCTTATAGGAGGCAAAAATCCCTGCAGGGCCTTGAGACCGGTGGAAATTTGTCGGAGAGTTTATATAGAATGTATTTTCTTTCTCTTTTTTTCCTTTTCGTTTGCTTTTTCCCTCCCTCTGTTTTTTTTTTTTTTTCAGTTTTTATTTTTCCTTTTTATCTCAATATGCGCAGACAGGGAAGTGCGGTGGATTGTACATAATGGGCTCTCTTTGACTCTGCCTTCCAGAGTGGAAATAGGATTCTGTGCTCCATCATTCTGAGCCATCACCAGGGGCCGTCCATAATCAACTACGATGATGAGAGTGGGAAGACATGTGTGCACATCGCGGCAGCAGCGGGTTTCAGCGACATTATTAATGAACTGGCAAGAGTTCCCGAGTGCAACCTACAGGCTCTGGACGTGGATGACAGGTATCCAGGGCAGCTTAGAAAGTGCTGGGAACTGCCAGTCGTTTTCCCTGACTGTTAAAGATGTTTAAGGAGATATCCTACACAATTATATCTTTATTGCCAGTAACACAACTATATTCTTATTGCCAGTAATACACACACGGTTGTGACAATAGAAATTGCTCTATTTTAGTGAGGGGAGGAAAAATCATTGTTATGGAGAGGAACACTGTGACTGTACAGTAGTGTCAGATTTTCCACTTTTTGCTAAATGTTCTCAGTGTTCTCAGAAGGTTTTCTGTATCTCAGCTTCCTGCTATATGCCCTTTTTGTTCTTAAAGGTAGGTTTTATTTTTTTCTTCATTCCTGGATTTTGTCATACAGTTGACAAGTTCTTGTTACCCAGAGAAGAACATAACAGAGGCTGTATATTCAGAACTTTGGGGCTCTTAAAAGTAATAGGGACTTTATAAGGATTTTTTTTTTAATCATTGAAGACGTGTTGGCCGGAAAAGGAAGTTGGGCCAATATAGGTAAAAAGATTTATCTCACAGGTAATTTGCTACTAAATGTAGACTTGTACACCTGACTTCCAAACTTAGAGCTTTTCACCTGCAATGCCCTGCTTATCTAAACTTTGTTTTGGTTAGGCCCTAAGTCAATGGAAATATAAGGAAAATATAACAAACAAGACTATTGGAAATGCGTGTAAGGCTTGGGCACTATGTTTGGTTTTTTTACTCTCTTGTATTGAAGCACAAAATTACCCACCTACTTACCATGATTATAGATACCCCAAGAAAACTCCCTAATACCTGAAATTCTTTTAACACAGGGAAAAAACTTGGGGGTTCTACATAGGTTTCAGAAGTGGGAGGTGGTTAACATGATGACTTTAATTAAAATTAAAGTACAAATCATCAAAAGTAGATATTAAAAGAGCAAGTGTTGATCCTGAGCAGGACTTAAGTGGAAGAACTTGATCTATAGGAGGGAAAATGATTCATAAATGATTCATAAATAGAAAAATTTTAGAAATGAGGGCTGAAGGGAAGTTCACCTTCTTCAAAATACTCCTAGGACCAACTTTAAATAGAACACTTAGCAAAGAAAATCCAGTTCCCCAGGCCTCAGGGAACAAAGTAAAACCAAGGGGGGAAAGAAAGAGCAAAAGATGGGGTCCCATGGGCGTTCAAAGGGAAGTGAAAGCACAAGGGGCGTCTGGTTCCTGCTCCCATGCTCAACTCCAGTGTCTCGTGAACTGGCCAAATCCTGGCCCCCAGTTTGCTCCATGTTTTCTGCAGTTGAATGTGCAACTGTGCCTTTGTGTTGGAACTAGAAGCTTCTGTTAGTAGTTGAAGTTTTTGAAATTTCCATAGGTTTA
Source organism: Lepilemur ruficaudatus (assembly GCA_963574885.1). NCBI lineage: Eukaryota > Metazoa > Chordata > Mammalia > Primates > Lepilemuridae > Lepilemur > Lepilemur ruficaudatus. The sequence continues at coordinate 43,300 of CAUYRT010061274.1, forward strand.
TGTGCTTTAAGCATTTACAGTAATGGTGACTTTCCTTCTCTTCCCTTCCCTTTACTATTGAAACATTTTCCTAGAGAAAGTATTTTGCAGGAAGGGAAGAAAAATAAGGTAAAAATCTATGATTTTGAAAACATTATGATACTCACCTAAGATTAATGACACAGAACATATAACCCAAAGCCACTGGAGCTTCTCCGTTCACTGTGCCGAGGGCCGGGGAGGGTGAGCATGTCTGGAGACAGGGTTCCTTCCAACCCTGTCCACCTTCCTTACTCTGAGGGCAAAGTCTGGAAGCCTTGAGCAGGGAACACAGTAATTCCGCTTCCTGTAACTGCAGATCCTGCCCTGTGCTTGAGCACCAGCAGACGGTGAGGAGCACGGTAATAGTCGGGAAGCCGACATTGAACTAGTGCTTACAAGTAATTACAGGTGGGTAGAATGTGGGATACGTGAGAGGAATATCATAGCCTGGAAGGATAGATTCATATCTATTTTAAGGACCACTTTGGCTGCAGTGGAGCCAGATTGTCGTCTCACAGTAATTCAGACGTGTAATTCTTTCTGTTATGTTCACTTAATTCCTCCTCTGTGTTTTGGAAAATGGCAATACTGGAGAACCTAAGTACTAAAGAATTTAGTAACTGTAACTTAAATACTAACGTTAGGTCCTGCATATTCGTGCAGCCAAGATCTCAATTGAGCAGCTATTCCCTGGAAATGGGTCCCTTCTGTCCCACTGACAGCACCACGTCAACGTAAGCAGGGACACAGAGACTCCTGCTAACCCAGGACTGAATTTCTGAGTGGAGGGGAAGGGGTAGGGAGTGCTTCCCCGAGAAGTACCGTGACAAACACCAATGAATGGGAAACCATGGCAGAGTGGTTAAGAGCAGGTTTTAAATGGAATAGACCTGGGGGGTTGCAGTCCCAGCTCTCCCTGCCAATTCCTAACTTTAAGCAACTTTCTTACCTCTCTAAGCCTCAGTTTTATCAAATGTACAATGTAAATAACAAAAATCCACTCTAATGTATTTACAAAGGAATCTATTAGAATTTTAAGCGATGTTTAAGTGATGGAATCATTCTAGCAAATCTGTTCACTGCTTACAATTCTGATCAATTTCAGTTCTCTGATATCTAATGACAATAATGAAGATCTGTCAAAGCTCCTTCCGACAGTAAAATCCACCCCTGAAAGTTGTAGAAGGTGACTGACTGAGCATAAAATAAGAAAGTAAATAAAAAATAAAGCCACATATGTAGCTTAAATGTCCCAAATTTCATCAGTCTGTGAGGTCACGATTCACTTTAATATGCAACTCATTTATCTTCAGGGAGACGATCTTTTATCAAGTTCTCCCTATGCATTTCTGGGAAGTCCCAGGGGAATGTTTACATGGCTCATAAATCATTTCTTGGCTATTGATAGCTCAGCCAGTGCTACATCCTTGTCCCATCATCTCCTGCCATCCAGAGACCACTGCATCAGCCCACCACTCATCTCCGCTGAATTCCTTCTGCATCCTGAGCCCGTCAGTGCCCACTGTGATTGTCCAAACAGGTCTGCTGTGTTTGCAGGACTAGCCTGAAGCTTAGAGATAAGAAAGGACCTGTAGTATAGATGACATGAAATTGGGTACTATAGATGGCCCCCACGCCCTGAGGATAATAGTTAGAGGTAATCCATGTGCTCCTCTCATTTCTCAGCAAAATATTTAAGCTTTCCTCTGTACTTCTAGACCCCTTCCACGCTGATGGTCAGAGGACGTAAAACAGTCAGTCTTAGTAATTATTGTAAAGGAGTGTTTCACAAAGCTGCAAAGTAAATCACCACATGTTGGTAAGCCTGACTAGATCAATGTCCAGCCCTCCATCTGCTGAATTTATTGGCAATACACTCTCTAAACGAGAGGGCATCCTTTGCTGGGGACTCATCTTATTTCAGAATAAATGTTGTCTGAAGACTTCTCTTGCATAGAATAGAACAAATTGTATCTGCCATATTCAAATACTCAGTGTAATTGATCACTGTTGAAAAAATATACAGCCCTATTGTGTGTCATAAAATTGCTGCCTATAGCATGACATGAGGAGGAAAATGTTTAATTGACAGAAGACACAATCTATACCTGGAGACTCTGGGGCTCCACGCTGTATACAACATGGATGCCCTCTGAATACTCAGGTCCAAGCCCCTTCGCAGATAGCTCCGAGCCCTTCTCTGCCAGCTCCCAGGCTGCCTCCATGCCTGAGGGAGCACCTGGCTCTCAGGAGTGCCCTTCTGCCCAGGCCCCAAGGCCCACACGAGGCCGAGGAGAGGTCATCCATGCCCTCCCTGCCTGCCCTAGGACTGACCCTTTTCCGGAGTGACTGACAGGAGGGATGGCCATTCTCTTTATGGGAGAACCCATTCTTAGGAATGTCATACTGCCCTCTGCCTCTCCTCAACCCCCAGAAAAATAATCAGAACATGGTAGTGTGACATCAGTACATCATTCAATATGGCTTTTTCAGTCTTGCACAAAACAATTTGTAGAACCAAGTGTCCGATCCCTTTTCACAGTATTTTCCAGGATGACCTGATGGCTGGGGCTTTTCATCTTTGGGCCACCTCCAAGCTCTCCTCTGATCTTCTGATGGCAACTGCCTAAGCAATTACAAGTCCACAGCTTCCAAACATAATAATGCACAGGCGCAAGGCAGCATAAACCTACGCTTAAGAAAGAAACATTTTTTTTTTAGAGTAAATATAATCTTCAGAGATGCAACTCTGTCTCCCAGCAAGTTGACTTTTTTTTTTTTTTAAGACAGAGTATCACTCTGGCACCTGGGCTAGAATGCCGTGGCATTAGCCTAGCTCACAGCAACCTCAAACTCCTGGGCTCAAGCGATTCTCCTGCCTCAGTCTCCCAAGTAGCTGGGATTACAGGCGTATGCCACCATGCCCAGCTAATTTTTCTATTTTTAGCAGAGATGTGGTCTTGCTTTTGCTCAGGCTGGTCTCGAACTCCTGACACCTAGGCCTCCCAGAGTGCTAGGATTATAGGCGTGAGCCACCACTCCTGGCCTCAAGTTGACTTTTTATATGCTTCAGCTAAGCCTCAGCTTCTCAAACTTATGTTTTAGAACAAAGTATTTGCTGTACATTAGGAGCACTTCAAAACCCACTGGGACAGATTACCAAAACACAGGCAGAATCTCTCATCACAAAGAAACCCAACCCTTGACCTCCTAGAAGGTAGAAAATACCAGGCTCTGTTTAAATGAATAGTCCAAGTTCTTATTTCTACTTACAAATTTTGTGAAAATCAGAGTCTAATATTACTGAGAATTATTTTGTCTTGGTATAGTAAAGAAGGTACTATCACAAAAGCATCCATTTATTCGACCTTTATTGCACCCATGTGGGCTAGGCACTGTGCTAAGGTGTTGGAATAACACAGTGAATGAAGGGTTTTCATTCCCTTCCCACCTGGAACTTATAGTCTACATAAGTGGAAAGGATAGAACATTTACCATGTCAAGTATTATCATTTTACAGCCCAGAGTTTTAAAAATTATGATTTTTATTATATATAATTTAACCTAATTTGTATTTTTGAGTCATCCCACTAAATTAGTGGGAAACTTAACCTCGACTTTTTCAGCCCCTGCCCCTTTCTCTTATTGTGCCATAGTTCTAGAATTTTTAATAATGCCAAGCTGTGTAGGAATACAGGTGGAGGGTGGCCCCCTTGTCTGCTGTCCTTGTCCCTTCAGGTCAGATGACATCCAATTGTGTCCATGCTATGCCTTGGGCAGCCTGTGGTCCCATTGCCTAGACACATCCCAGACATTCCCCACCCTCCTTCCTAGCAGCTCTGCCCAGGAACCAAGTTTCTAGCCCTCTTTGCTCTTGACCAGTGGCCCTTTATATTCTTGCCACCCTCTTGTCACACCTGCCGTGACAGCTGAGGGGGACCCCCTTTCTAATGTTGGGAAAGTCATCTCCCTTCATGTGTTCAGTTAAATATTTTGCCTTTGGCTGGGCGTGGTGGCTCACGCCTGTAATCCTAGCTCTCTGGGAGGCCGAGGTGGGAGGATCGCTCAAGGTCAGGAGTTTGAAACCAGCCTGAGCAAGAGCGAGATACCGTCTCTACTAAAAAAATAGAAATTAATTGGCCAACTAAAACTATATAGAAAAAATTAGCCAGGCATGGTGGCACATGCTTGTAGTCCCAGCTACTCGGGAGGCTAAGGCAGAAGGATCGCTTGAGCCCAGGAGTTTGAGGTTGTTGTGAGCTATGCTGATGCCATGGCACTCTAGCCTGGGCAACAGAGCGAGACTCTGTCTCAAAAAAAAAAAAAAATATTTTGCCTTTGCTCCAAATCTGCTCTCAGTCCTGGGCTTGGCTTTAGGAAGCAGAAAGATACTGATTATTTCTCTTACCTACTTTGCCATGGCCCTCCCCTGAGGCTGAGCACAAAGTCAACCATTTCCTTAAATGGGGGAAAGAAGAAAGGGTAGAAAAATATGTATTTAGGTCAGGATCTCAAAACATAATCCCACCACATGAGTAAATGGTGTTTAGAAAAGTTGGCTATGTAATTAGAAAAATAGCCAGAAGTTCTCCACACCTCCCCGCACATACCAAAATACACATATAGATACATACACAGCTTTTTATTTTTAATCAAAATAAATCTAGAAGAAAATACAGGTTTTCTTATTTACATTCAGTAAATTTACTTTTTTGGTGTACATTTCTGAGTTTTAACATGCAGGGATTCATGTAACCACCACAAACAGAATTTAGAACAATTCCATCAACCTCAGAACCAACTCATGTTGTCTTTCTGAAGTCAAGCCCTCCCCCAGCTCTAAGCTCTGGGAACGACTCATTAGTTCTCTGTCCCTATAGTTCTGTCTTTTCCAGAATGTCATGTAAGTGGAAATACACAGCATGTAACCTTTTGAGATGAACTTATTGCACTTAGCAGAATGCATTTGAGATTCAACTCTATTGTCGCATATATCTGCAGCCTGCTCCTTTTTATTTTGTTGAGTTGTATTCCCCGGTATGGATGCACCACAGCCCGTTTTTCCCTTCACCCATGGAAGGACATTGGGTTGTTTCCAGTCTTTGGTGATTATGATAATGCTGCTATACATATTTGTGCACAGGTATTTGGGTGACATAAGTTTTCATATTCCCAGCTAAATATCTACAAGTGGGAATTCTGAGTTATAGAGTAAGGACAGGTTTAACTTTAGAAGGCAAGGCCAAGCTGTTTTCCAGAGTGGCTTTTACCACTTCGCAATCCCACCAGGAATGTGTGAAAGTTCCAGTTGCTCCATATCTTTACCAGCACCTGGTACTGCCAAGCTTTGTTGTGTTTTGGGGGTTTTCCTCCCCTTATTTCAGCCATTTTAATAGGTGTGTGATAGTGTCTGATTGTGGTTTTAATTTACATTTCCCTAATGACAAAGTTATCGAGCACTTCTTCATGTGCTTATTGACCATCTATACACCTTCTTTGATGAAGTGCCTATTCTGATATTTTGCTAATTTTTAAAATTGGTTTATTATTCAGTTCTGAAAGACTTTATATACTAATTATAAGCCCTTCATTGGACATGTGATTTGTAAATATTTTCTCCCAGTCTCTGGCTTTTCCTTTAATTTTCTTAAGAGACTACTGGTTTTATAATTTAATTTTATTTATTTAATAATAAAATTATTAAATTTTAACAATTTAAGAGGAATATTATCTACCTTATGGCTAATAAAGGACTTTCTAAGCATAACGTTACGAACAAAAAAATGAAGAGGTGATTAAATGTGACTTAAAATTTTTTAGAAAAATGACTAAAAAATTAAAAGTAACAAAGTGAGAAAATGTTTTCATAAGCATAACTTATTAAAGATCAATATCTTTAATATATAAAGAGCCCATACAAATTAGTAAGAAAAACACTAACATTCCAATAGAAAAATGAAGAAAGGGAATTGAGTCATTCAATGAAGAAACTCAAATGGCAAATAAACATACATTTCAAAAGTTCAACCTTACTATTAAATAAAGAAATCCAAAAGAAAACAACAGTGAATTATCATTTTGCCTGCCAAATTGGCAAAGATTTTTAAAGATGGTGATCACACCCAATATTAGGCAAGGAATAGGGACACAGCTGGTAGGAGGATAAATTGAGTCAATCTTCCTGGAAAGCAGTTTGGCACTTGGCATAAACAGCCTTAAAACTATTCATATCCTTTGACCCAGTACTTCCTCTTCTAGGAAATTCTCAGAAAGTTCAGAGAGCACGAACAGGCTGGGTATACTTGAGTTAGAGAAGAGGCCCCACACATATACACCATCATCTTTCAGCCCCATACAACACATACTATTTCCATGCTGTAAATAGCAACAAGCCCTTCCCAATTCCACCCGACTTTGAGCGGGAGCTGTTGCTGGCTGAGCAACCTGTACCATCCATGTGCTCAGACACTTGTACCTTTCCCATGTGGCCTCCAGGACCCCTCTGCACTGGGCTGCAGCTGCAGGGAAGGAAGAATGTGTCCAGTCACTGCTGGAGTTGGGCATGGACAGCAACCTGCGGGACATCAATGAGAGCACGCCACTGGCCTACGCCCTATATTGCGGCCACACAGCGTGTGTCAAACTCCTCTCCCAAGAAAGCAGGTGAGTCCACCAAGAGGCACTCATTGTTTAAAAGATTTATAAAATTGGATAAAATTTTTTAAATTGCTAATGTGCAAAACCAGCAATAACAATATTATAATTATATAATATAATTAATATTAAATAATATTAAAGATATTAATTATGTATTTTAAATATATAACTAATGATAGTAGTAAGTGTGAATCCATCAACCTTATATTCACTGAATTTGAATCTCTCCTTTTTCTCCCTTTTCTCTTCCTTTTATACTATGTCCTCTTAATCCTCCCTTTGCCTAAATTAGCAATGCTCAAACTTCATGTTCCCTGGACCCTTTTACACTCTCAAAAATTATTGAGGACACCGCCCCAAGAGTTTTTGTTTATGTGCATTACACCTATCAATATTTATGGCATTAGAAATTAAAACTTAGAAATACTAAAATATATAAATTATATTTATGAAATATATAAAAATATTTTTAAATAAAATATTTATTCATTCAAACTATAATTACCTTGTTTATTTGCATATTAACATAAATACCATATTTTTAAATTAAAAATAACATTTAATATTTCTGTTTTCTAAAACAAAAGAAATTTTAATGCATTGTTTTACATTTTTGGCATATCTCTTTGATATTTTAATATAAGCTTAATAGACCACGGCTGGGTTCCCACATCTGCTCTTGCATTCAATCTGTTGCAATATGATGTTTTGACTGACGTACATGAAGACAATCTGGCCTTACATAGATATGCAGCTGGAAAAGGGAGGAGTATTTCAATAGCCTTTTCAGATTATTATGGGTATTTTCTTTTTTTACTACTACACCAAAACTTGACAAGTAGTATTTTCCTAAAGGTTAGTTGCAGTGTAGACTTTGTTACCATATCAATGAACTTTTTGTACTCTGTCATATTAGAAGCCATCACTATATTTGCACTTTAAATGGGTTTTATACACATCCATGATTTTATAACATCTTGCATTGGTCATTTGGAAAAATATTCCAAAATATTCATTTAAGTTATAAAAATATTCCAAATGACATTTCATTATACAATATAAAAAAAGTCATATTTGTTAATATCACCACGAATCTCATTGGAAAAGCCTTTATATATTGGAATGCTGTCAGGCTTACAGTGTGAACACAAGTTTTCCAAAATTCTAATTTTTGCTTGAAAGCTAGACTTTTGTCATTGGCAACAATAACTGTTAGTTGTTTACCTTGAAATGAAATATTAACTTTGTTCATTGTTAATATATTTTTATTGTGTGTATATATTTATATATATGTAAAAAATACAATATGAGTTTCGTTATAAATATACATAATGAAATGATTACTAGTCAAGCCAATTAACATATCCCTCATTTCACATAGTTATGTTTTTGTGTATGGTAAGAACACCTAAAATTTCTCTTAGCAAATTTCTAGTACACAATACAGTATTATTAACGATAGTCCTCACACTCTAGCTCTCTACACTTCCTCATCCTGTATAACTACAACTTTATACCCTTTGACCTATATCTCCCCATTCCACCCACCCCACCCCTACTTCTGCTATCCACTGTTCTACTCTATGTTTCTATGTATTTCACTTTATTTTTGAGAAAATTTCTGCAAATACCAAGCTCCACATAACCATAGTTTGTCTGTAAGTCATAAATATGGTGTTCCATGGCTGGGTGCAGTGGCTCACACCTATAATCCTAGCTGTTTGGGAAGCCAAGGCAGGAGGACTGCTTGAAGTCAGGAGCATGAGACCAACCTGGACAACATAGCTAGACCCTGTTTCTACAAAAAAAAGTGGTGTTTCATGAAAAAAAGTGTCTAGTTTAGCTGACAACTCAAACAATTGCACCAGTGTTTTACCTCAAGACAACCATCATACCTCAGTATATCGTATTACAGAATTGCTTTGAATGCTTCTTACGTTATCAGTATTTAATCAAATTAATAACTTTTCCTGACTAAACAAAGACATTATTAAGTTAAATGACTTTTTTTCTTTTACTGTGAGAATGTTGACAACTGTGAGTTGTCCTGATTTGCACTAAGAAATCCACAGTTTTACCCACCATCTCTGTTGCACCATCAGTGCAAAGGCAACATAGTGAAAAAGACAAATCACATTTTGGTATTATTATGAATATAGTTTTAACCTCATGAAACCCTTGAAAGAGTCTTGGGGACCCCTCCCCCAGGGTCTAGTGGACCATACTCTGAGACCCCCTGGCCTGAAGCACAACCTTTAACAGGAGGAGGATACGGATTGTGGAAGATGCTGCAATAGCACAAGTTAGCACAAGGACACATTCTGTATGGGGAAACTTGAAAGAATGTCAGACATCCCCTGGGATTCTCTCTAGTAGTATTAAGAGTCCACAAGCTGTGTTCAATATTTCAAAATGCCTATCAAAGGTGAAAAAATGAAGATAAAAATACATCATAGAAATGAAGATTCAAGTATGTACTGTGTGACCTATAGAGAAAACATTCATTATACGCATCCAAAATAAGTGGTGATGTTTTTCACATTACAGACTACAATATCTCACTCCAAAAAATAATGTTGCAATCTGACTCTTAGGGGTATGCACATGGTCAGGTTTCATCATTAATTCATGCTGTAGAAAGCATTAAGTCAATTAGGGCCTCAAAAGAGAATCACACAAAATTTTCCAACATACAAAACCAGAATAGTGCCTCAGGGAAGCTCTCAAGACATAAGTAGAGCCAGCTGGACAACTGCTGACTTTTTCCCTTAGAATTTGCCTGCATATCGGGCATTGCTCACCTTCCTGTTGCCACGCTTGGCCTCTGGCGTGCATACTTCCTCTTCTCCAGCGGGAGCCCAGACTAAAGCTTCTTTCCTTGTGTTTCTTTAGTACACTTTTTTAAAAAGTATTTTTTAGGGCCAGGCCTGGTGGCTCATGCCTGTAATCCTAGCACTCTAGGAGGCCGAGGCAGGAGGATCACTTGAGCCCAGGAGTTTGAGGCTGCAGTGAACTATGATGATGCCACTGCACTCTACCCAGGGCAACAGAATGAGACTCTGTCTCAAAAAAAAAAAAAAAAAAAAGGAAATTTAATATAAAAAACTGAAAGAGAAACAACACACGAACAGCATAAAATGGTCAAGGTTCCCTGTACCTCTTTCAGAGAAAGCCTAAAACCACTCTTTTCCCACCTCTGCATCCTCCATCCTCCTCCTGCTAGTTGAAGCCAGAACTCAAACCCTTGGCCTTCATCTCTGACTTAAAGCTTGCACTCCTATTGACATCCTTGAGAAATGAGAACAGTAACACTTTAAGCTATTTTCAGCTTAGTTAACCTCTTGGTGAAAACAGATGATCTAGGTGTAAATTTTGAAAGGATAGCCCCTGAGGGAGCAAGAAGAATCTAAGAAATGTTCTCACTGGGCAAACAACTAATAATGGTAAGGTACCCCTTCGGGAAGGGGATCATGAAGGGTGTTGTGAGTTCTTGCACATCACCTTGGACTTGAGACGGCTTTGGGGTGTCTATGAAGGATCTCAGGCAACCTGATTAAGCAGACAGAACAGGGGGGCAGTATCATGGTGAGTGATGTTGTCTCCACTTCCTGTCCTCTCACACCACCCTTGTTCTTTTACGTTCCCGTAGAGTACAGCCTGCTCGACCCTTTCCCTCCCAGAACAGTAGACCCCAGAAGAAGGAGGGACGGTTCAGTGTGCTCAACCAAATCTTCTGCAAAAACAAGAAAGAAGAGCAAAGAGCCCATCAGAAGGATCACAGCTGGGACCGACACAGGGGGGACACCTCGGAAGTTGATGACATCATCACTACCTTTGACAGCATCGTGGGTACCAACTGCCAGGAACAGCCTGGAGAACAGGTGGCTATGGTTGAATTTAAGAAGAGGACCTCAGAGAATTCAAAATATCTCTTGCCAGAAAAGAAACCTCTGGCCCGTAAGGGGCTTCCACCAATCAGAACGCAGAGTCTCCCACCCATCACCCTGGGCAATAACTTCCTGACAGCCTCCCATGGGGCCACTTCACATGCAGGCCTGAGCTCTGGTCCTCACCATACCGCACAGCAATCTCAGAAAAGCCAAAGTGAGCAGGATTTATTAAATAACAAGACTGGCTGCCAGGTGTTGCTAGAGAACCCCTGGAGGAGTGATCCTAATCAGGTGTTCTCCTACAAATCTTGGACTGTGTCTTCTTCTGATAAGCTGCTAGACAGGTTGCTCACTGGCCGGCCTGGTCACCAGGAGGTCTTGGTGCCACCACACCTTCCTCATCTACATAATCCATCATCAGGTAATGTCCTTGGTTTCTTCTTCTTCATTCCAGGCAGGCTCTATACAGGAAATGTCTGATACAACTGCAGGGACTGGAGTGATGACAGCCAAGAGGACAGGGCGAAAATAAAATGTGTGATTAGGGCCACCTTTCTTCCTGGGGTGCCACTTGATTTCAGATTTCCAGGCTGTGAAAACATTCTGTGTTTCCACCCTGAGGGCAATCATCAGGTAGAGGTAAGTGCCTTGTCCTCTTCCCAGCAAGTATGTGTGGAGTCTGCCAGGTTGCAGCAGGAATATTGCCATTTCCACTAGCAAGGATTCTTAATCAGGGGTGTGTGGCAAAATCACCCACAAGGATTTGACTTGTTTGTATGATTGTGTGGGTGGTTTTTTTTATTTTTAGGGGGTTTTTTTGTTTGTTTTTGAGGCAGGGTCTTGCTCTGTCACCCAGGCTGGAGTGAGGTGGCATCATCACAGCTCACTGCAACCTCAAACTCCTGAGCTCAAACAATCCTCCCACCTCAGCCTCCTGAGTAACTGGGACTACAGGCCTGCACAACCATGCCTGGCTAATTTTTTTTTTTTGGTAGAGATGGGGTCTTACTATGTTGCCCAGGCTGGTCTCAAACTCCTGACCTCAAGGAATCCTCCTGCTTCAGCCTCCCAAAGCACCCAGCCTGATTATGTGTTTTTAAGTCAGGCATTCAATACCCATCCCAGATCCTCTGAGCCAAAATCTTGGTAAGGGATGAAGGAAAATGGCAATATACGTATATGTAGAAAGGTAGCACATTTGCACATTTATGGTTTAAATCTCAACACATACCAAAAAGTTAAACAGCAATTCTCCCTCCCTCTTCTTCCCCCTGCTACCCAGTGCCCCTCATCCAAAGCTACCATGTCATTAAATTTTTATCCTTCCAGATATATTTTATACACATATATACCTATATTTGTATACATGAACTATGTATATACCCCCTTTTAAATAAATGTATCACATTAAAGAATTTATATTTTCATATACATACAAACAAATGTGTATGTACCTAGTTCCCACACTTATAAATAAATGTATCATACTAGAGAATTTAGTTTTATTTTTTAAAAACAATCCACAGGGCTGGTCCAAGTGCAGTGGTGTTTACAACTAATTGATCACAGATTTTTTTTTGTTGTCTCTCTACTTCCACTGATTGACTTGATTCACTAGCCTTGGGAAAAAAAAAAAAAGAATCCACAAGTGATTCAGCTGACCAGAGGCTAGGATTGCTCTAGACCAGAGGCAGCAAAACAACTTCCAAAATCTGTTCAGTACCACAGTATCTTGGTTTGTTTTTAAGTGAATATTTTAAAATCATGACATTTTACATAAAAGTCTATAATTCTAGCTTCTCTCGAGAAATTGAAAAATCTGGCAACACCAAACCCACATTCCCACATGGCAATAATTGGCTAGATCTGAGTACCCACTGTGCTTTTGGATGTCACCGTCCCCAGGTCAGTTCAGTCGGCACCTCTCTAGCATCTCTCCACGGAGTGTCCAACATTCCTTATCAAAATGTTTCAGTTGTTTTCCTTATAGTAGGGCTAAAAGAAAAAAATGGCTTATTTTTTGAACCCATCATTCTACAAGAGTAGAAAAACGAAAGACCAAGAGGGCAACGTGTTTTTTAAAAGGTGAGAGAGGGCCAGATTTCTTTTAGAATGAACACAATTCCTTCCCATTTAAAGAAGAAGAAAGAAGTCTGAGGTAGGTAGTTCCCAGATCCTAGGTAGCTCCACGATCACCAGAGACATGCTCTCTTCCCTCAACATGTGAGCACACCTGAAGACTCTGAGGTAGAATGTGGCTCCGTCATACATATTTATGCATATGTAAGCACAGGAGAAAAATGGATAAACCCATTAAGACTATTTCCTGGTGTCTGAGAAAAACTCCATTCAAGATTTTGCTTCCTCCCCAAAGCACTGAGGCATTTGGCTGCAGGCATGGGTGATGTTTGCATTTTCTCTGCAGAAGAATAAGAAAGGAACATAGTGGTCTGCTGCTACCACCTTTTGACACTTTAGTGGCCTCCAGGGTCTCAACCCATCCTGCTTTCTGGAGTTAGTCTTGTCCTAGCCAAACTAAGACCTTCTCTTTTGAAAATCTTGTAAAAATTTGGAAGTCTAGTTCTTTTTCTGTTCCAAAGACAGCCTTGGGCTGTCTCTTTTTTATCAGTCAGGATTGGGTTCAGCTTCCTGTAAAAGAAAGCCGAAGTCACAGTGGCCTAAACAACATGGAAGTGTATTGCTCTCATGTGAAGGACATTTGAAGTAGGCAGTTCCCAGACACTTGCTGGCTCCATGACCAGCAGAGACATGGGCTCCTTCCACCTGTGTGCTCCTCAGCCTAACACGTGGCTTCTATCCTCCAGGTCATTTCAGCGGCTGGTGGAGCAGGAGGAAGGAAGTGAGCAGAAGGGAAAAATGGATATCCCCAGCTGAATCCACTCCCATTAAAAAGTCACCTGCCCTAAGCCCCACCCTTCTGCCTATGTCTCTCCAGCCAGATCTTTAGTCACATGGTCACACCTATCCAAAAGGGAGACTGGGAACTGTCATCTTTTAGCTGGGCATATTGCTGTCCCCCTAGAATTGGATTTCTGTTTCTAAGGGAGAAGAGAGAGTAGATATTAGGTAGAGAACTAGTAGATTCTGCCATGGCTGCCATTCAAAAATTTCTATATTATTTGAAATAAAAGGAAATTGAATAAACATGTTTGGGGATTCACTCAGTACCTGATGAAGTAACTGGAAAAGTCCTGGGGCAGCAGAGTAACAGAGAAGAAGTGAAATTCTCCAAGGGAATATTAAGAAATTAGCTGTGTCTGTATCAAAGCATTTATTTATTTATGTATTTTGAATGCTGATTATAACTAGGAGCCACTCCAGGCAAATAAGTCAGATAAGATAAATCTCCCAAGAGTTTTCAGCCTGTAAATGAGCTTTAAGGAATATGGATTTGCTAAAATGATTGTGCAACTGACTTTAAATTGACTTCTCATGTTTAGATACAAAGTCATAGAGTTTTAAAATAACAAGGACCTTAGTCATTCGTGCATACATTAAATGATTCTTGAGTGCTTATGGTACGAATTTATCAAGAGACAGTTTCCTCCACTGGTTAAGAGGGGGATTCTATATCCATCCTAAGTGTGCACTAAAAAAAAATTTTTTTAAAGAGAGAAAAAGAGGGTGATTCTAAAGCCATATTGCCTGGGTTCGAATTTTGGCTCTGCCACTTCCTTGCTGTTATTTAAACTCTCTGAGCCTTTAAGTTTCCCCATCTGAAAAATGGGAGAAAATACCTAACTCATAGGGTTGTGGGTAGTTGTTAAGATTAAATGAGATGATGTGTACAAAGCACTTAGAACGGTGACTTGCACGTAATACTACGTATGTATACACCCACATTTGTTTTTTTTTTTAACTGTGTCAGGCCCTATGCTAAAGCAATACACCTTCGAGACCAGCTAAAGATGAACTTTGTTTTAAAGATGATGCAATTTAAGTCAGTGTGCCAGGCAGTTGCTTGTCTTCTCCCTCCAGCTCCACTCTACCTTGGGGAACTCCACGCCCCCGCTCCCTTGCCAGCTGGCTCCCAGGTGGTTCGACTAACAGGAGGCAGTGAAGGAAGGTTAAGAGCCGGAGAAAGAGGGAATCCCGGTAGGAAACCAGTAGCCGGCAGGGGCCCTATGTCCTCCCAGTCCCTCCACACAGCCCCACTCCAGTGTGGGCGCCCCCGGCTTCTGGGCCTTGTTAACACCATCTCCCCCATCCTGCCTCCAGCCTAGCGGTGGCCGCATCTTTCTGCTGTGTCTAATCCCAGGATTGTCCCTTCACCTGCCCTTTGTTTGGCTTCTCAGCTTTCCCAGCACCAGTATAACCAATGCTCTGTATGAAATTCCCTGTTTGAAAGACCTGGCAAGGTCTCTGTCCTCCTGGATGAACCCTGATTGCCAAAGCAAGAAAAATCCTCTTTCTGGCCTAGTTTCCGTACCCTCTGGGTACGAGGGCTGTGACCATTGTGTCTCATGGGGCCCTTTCCAGTTGTAATTCACATGGCCTAGAAAAAGCTAAATGATTTGCTTGGAGTCATACAGCCAATCAGTGATACATTCAGAACTGGAACCCAAATCTAAATAGGAAGGTATCATCCTGGCAGTGTGTTTCTCTCTTTAAATCTTGAAGTCCAGATTGTTGGTATGCCTACCAATTCTCTACAGTGTAATTGTCCTCCCCAGTACAAAAAGCTTTCCCTGCCTTCTGGATTTTGTGAACATTTTTATAACCCAAGTTGATAGGTTATTTTTAGAATTACTGAGGCACGCCAGTAATCCCAGCTACTTGGGAAGTTGAGCAGGTGGATACAGGAGCCCAGGAATTTGAGTCCAGCCTGGGCAACACAGCAAGTCCCCAGCTCTTAAAAAAATAAATTTTTAAAAACAGAATTTACCGAGGCTTCTGCAACTATTAGTTGAAAGGGCTCACTTACGTGGTTTAAGTTGTTAGTTGGGGGGGGGGTTTGAAACTTAGCAGCTTTCTACATTGAGCGCCCATATTTTATGTGAAAGCTTAATGTAATAAAGCAGTTGGATACTGTGCCACTGACTTGAACTTGGATAGTCCCTTTTATCTTTGGATTTTCAGCTTTCCTGCCTTGGGTTCAGTAGAAATAATATGGGCTAGCAGTGCTACTGTTTGAATTCCAGGCAGCCACTAGCCTGTGCTTATGTCAGCAACCCTGAACATTTAGCTGTAATGATTATTGCTTAACATTTATTGAGACCTGCCAGTGGGCTAGACGCAGAGAGATGGGGGATGAGGCACTTATCCTAATGAGTTGGAATGTGAAGCACATCAGCTTAATTTGTTGTGAACAGCTTTCAGAGAAAATGGAACAGAAAGCTCTGTGGTGTTTTCTACCAGCCTGGTTATTTACAAGCCATCATGACAAAAGTAAGAAAATGCTCACTTCCTTTCTCCCTCAAGAGAGCACTTTGTTCTCCAGAATTTTCTAGACTATCCCATCAACAATACACCCTCTGGCTAGGTAGGCCTGATCCTGTGACCCCCTGAACCTGTGACCCTTCAGAGACTTTGCAGCTTTCCAGGACAAAGGCCAGAGTCCTAAACTGGACAAACAAAGCCCTCACGGCATGGTCTGGCCTCAGCTTCCCATTCTCAGCTTCCGCACCTCCCATCTCGCATCCCCACCCCCCACCCCGTCAGCAGTTCCTGAAATGTCTCTCAGTTCCTTGATAACCCCACACCTTTTCCCTCTATGACATCTTTGCTCTGGTTATTATTTTCGGGTTCTCTTCGTTGTCTGCTGGACAGATTTCTACAATTATATAAGAAGCAGCTTAAAACTCACCTTCTGTGCTAAGGTCACCCTGATCTGTAAGGGGTGTTCTCTTTTTTACTACTCATAGTAAGAATAGCTCTACCTCGCTGAGCCATCTCCTCTGGGGCTGACAATGACCTACACACTTCTCTTTCCGCAACATTGCAGGTGAGGGGTTTTTATCCCTTCACTTTATAGATGAAGAACTTGAGATAGGTTATTTTACCTGCCTAAGGCCACAGAGCTAGCTAGGAGGTGGCAGAGCCAACATTCAAGCAACATCGGTGGGATCCAAGAACACCTCGATCTCCTGGACCCTTCCTTCATCTGCAAAGCCCTCACAAACTCTAGCACAAACTCCAACACACTCATGGGGCTTCAAAACGACAAGGTTGTCTACCTCTCCTCCCACATAGATTATAAGCTCCCCCAAGCACCTTGCCTTCTCCTCTTTGTACCCTAGGCTCTAGAATACAGAGGGTGCTCAATAGATGATAAAATAAATTATTATTGTTATTAATCCTGTACTCACCTGTGGTTCCTTCATATAACTGTAAAAACCTTTCCTGCTCTTTTATTCTAGGACAGTGTCTCTTGACCCTGTCCCTGTAAACTGGACTCCCTGGAGGTACCTGCAGCACAAAGACAACTTTTGGCTGTGCATGGCTCCAGCCTGTCCCTGAAAACAGCAAAATGCCAGTGTAGAATAAAGTTTAACTCTCCTTCATCTCCCAAGTCACTGCTGCAGCCCTTCTCTGCCCACATCTTCCATCCTAGCTACATTGCTTGGAGGAGGCAGAATATAGTATAAGTTATAGGGTCAGACAGACCTGGGTTGGAGTCTAGCCTCTGTCACTTCCCAGCATGTGACCTTGAGCACTTTCGGAACTCCTCCAAGTCACAGGGTCCTCATTTGTAAAATGGAAGTGATCATAGAGTCTATCTCACAAGAAAAGGTGGTGGTCAGGGTTAAATAAGATTATGCCTACAGCATTCAGTTCAGTTCCTGCCAATAGTAAGTGCTCAATAAACCTAATTGATAATTACCATGATCCAATTTCTTGGTTTTGCAAATTTCTGCTCAAATGTTCATGGATAATGAAGGTATGAGCCAATATGGGTTTTAATGTAATTCTACTCAGAAATGTTTACTTTATAAATAATGGCTCCTGAAATTATTTTACCTTCAAAGTTCAAAGCAATAAAATATAATGGCAAAATATTCACCAGAGAGACTGGAGATTTTGCTCAATCTCCATCAACTGACACTGCCCCTTAACAGACAATCCCCCGTGAGATTCACTTAAGCCGATGAAAAATGGATCTTGACTAATGCTTTTCTTTTTCTTTCTTTCTTTCTTTCTTTTTTTTTTTTTTTTCTCTCTTGCTAAAGACTACTTTGCCCAAACAGAAGACTCATAAACTCTAGGAGCATTCCTGTGGCAATTCTGGTTCTATCTTACTAGATTGCTAGGCAAATGATCAAATTATCCTTTTTGCTACTGTTTATCAAATGCATTACCTTGTAAGCCAAATGCTTTACTCTTGTTCTCCAATTTAGTCTTCATGACAACTGAAAAAAACAGATACAATTATTTTCGCCATTTTACATATGAGGAGATTGAGGTGTAGAGAGGTTATGTCACTTACCTAAGGGCATACAGCTAAAAAGTAGGGAAGCAGGGAATTGAGCCTAATCCTGTCTGACCCCAGAGTCCAAGCTCCTATTCATTACATCATTCTGTCAAGTTCTATTTTTTAAAAAATAGAGAAGTGGGTCTCACTATGTTGCCCAGGCTGGTCTTGAGTCCTGAGCCTCAAGTGATCCTCCTGCTTCAGCCTCCCAATGTGCTAGGATTATAGGCGTGAGCCACTGCACCCAGCCCATTCTGTCAACTTTTAAAATAGACTTAAATAACTTTGGTGCATTCCCTACTATTTTCATATATCTGGAACGTCTGTCTTTTATAATCAGTAGTATGTTCATGAATGTTTAACCACTGGGTCTCAGGGAGAAAAATGAGGGCTTGCTGATTTCTGTAGTGTAAATACTGCCACCATGGCTGATCTCAGGACACTAGTGTGATGTCGAACAGCTCAC
Organism: Lepilemur ruficaudatus; assembly: GCA_963574885.1. NCBI lineage: Eukaryota > Metazoa > Chordata > Mammalia > Primates > Lepilemuridae > Lepilemur > Lepilemur ruficaudatus. The sequence goes on from CAUYRT010061274.1 coordinate 61,766, forward strand.
GAATTCCTGAGAACGGAACCATCAGCTGGTAAGAGCCGGTTCCCTTGGCCCATCCAGCACCAGCACACCACTGCTCACCATCCAAGTTAGAGAACAGATTTCCCAAGTGCTTCCACTCAGCTCATCTTCTAGGTCAAGGATTCTCAATCCGGGCTACACGTGAAGTCACCTGGGTGCTGATAAACATCTGCCCCACTGCCAGAGGTTCTGATTTAATTGATCTGGGTTGTAGCCAAGGCAGCAGTGTTTTTTCCTAACTCCTCAGGTAATTCCTATGTGCACCCAGGATTGAGAAACACTATTCTAGAAGAATGTCTTACCACCCACTCATTCATCAGCAATCTGATGAATACGCAATAAGCTATGCCATATCTACACTGCTTTAATTTTTTTCAACTTTAACTTTTGTGGGGTAAGTAACCAATGGTGCTTATTTGTAAACTTTTATTTAAACTAGTTCATTCAAGAAATGATTTCTAGTACCTTTTCCTCATTTAAACAGTGAGTGGCATCTAATAGAAATGCAATAGTGTGTAACTGTCATCATTTTTTCATTGTTGTTACCACCTTAAATTTAGTGATCTCTAACAACTTATGACTCTCTTATCCATTGCATTTTATAATCTGCACTGGGTTGAGTCGCAAGTGATTGATGCAAATACGTTTGTCCCCAGGACAAAATTTTCATCATCTCTCCCCAAACAGACCCAAAGTCAAGGATCTTCCTTTCACTCGGAACAACCTAGCTCCCCTACCAGACCAAAAATGTAAGTATTATGAACCTTCCTCAGCTTTCTTTGCAAGTGTTAACATGTCTAGACACAACTAAATGTTATTTCAGTTCACTTTCAATCTCTAAGGGAACATCAGGTGCCAAAACTTATAAATCACAGGAAAATAGAGACAATCTTTAAAGCTTCATCCAACTTGGGAATGCTTATTTTAAAAAAAAAGAAAAAGAAAAAGAATACTCCCTTCAAGAATTTTTGTGTTTGAACTACAAAAACAATAACAAGTTTATTTTGCTCTGTATTATTTAATGTCCTTAAAAAGAAGGTGCTTTAAAAATTCTTAAGACTGGCCTCTTGACATTGGTTTCCTTACTGTGTTGGACAGATAGAAATGTACGTTGTCTCTGTACTCACAGTCCCTGCATTCCTAAGCAAAAAGGAAATGCTGTTCATCAGGATTACTTATGGCATTATTGATTTATTTTATTTTATTTTTTTCTTTGAGACAGAGTCTCACAATATTGCTGGGGCTGGAGTGCTGTGGCGTTAGCCTACCTCACAGCAACCTCAAACTTCTGGGCTCAAGCAATCCTACTGCTTCAGCCTCCAGAGTAGCTGGGACTATAGGTGCACACCAGGACACCCAGCTAATTTTTTCTATTTTTAGTATCAATGGGATCTCACTCTTGCTCAGGCTGGTCTCGAACTCCTGAACTCAACCAATCCTCCCGCCTTGGCCTCCCAGAGTGCTAGGATTACAGGTGTGAGTCACTGTGCCCAGCCTTATTGATTTAGTTTAAAATATTTTATCCAAAAATCTCTCCTAATATAAAATGTTAATATATTCTATTGGGCCAGTGACATTCAAGCTTGAGTGTGCCTAAGCGTCACCTGGGGTGCTTGTTATAAAGTAGACTCCTGGGCCCCACACCCAGGGATGCTGAGTTTGGATATCCTCATAGTACTTTGAGGCGGGTTGTATCACTCTTTCCATTGTAGAGCCAGAGCAAAACTACAGGATACCGCGTCTTCTGCCTCATGAAATAAGCAAAAGAATGTTTATCAGATACTAATTTCTTTCCTTTTTTCTTCCTATTTCATCCCACACCATTTGTAACACACACACACACACACACACACACACAGAGAATTAAATGAGATAAAACATGTAAAGCACGTAGCGCACTGTTTGCACAACATAAGTATCCAATATGTCTCTTTTCCCCAGGCTAGGGTTTGAAGGGGACAAACTAAAAGTTCTAGAACTCTTTCGATAAAAAAACAATGAACCATGGGACCCTAGTACGACCCTGTCTTTTTGCAGATCAGTAAACTAAGAGGCAGAGGGAAATGGCCAAAGTCACACAGAGAGTTTAGTAGCAGAAACCAAGACCTCTTCCTTGACAGATCAGTTCCTCTGCCCTTTACTGATTTGTGTAAAGTGAGAGATTTGGGTGGTGTCAATTCTATCACTGAATGAAATTCAAGCCTGAACCCGTCTTTAAGCAGAAATACAGCCACAAAGAAATCTGGTTAAGGAAAGAGTCGCTCAGTCTTGACTCCTGCTGGGGCTTGGAGAAGCCAGGGGAGGGAGGTTTTCTTTGGCAGAGCTCAGCAGCTTTGCCTTTCACAATTAAGTTTCAGGAGAGAAGGAAAGATAAACATCTTTGATCAACTTAGCTCTAAGAGAAAGAAATGAAAGGGCACACAGTGCCTTTCCTAAAAGAAACCTGAGAACCTTCCAAGGTTTGCATAAAAGCACAGCACAAATGGCTTGGGCTCGTTCAGAGCCTGGTGAGCAGTTGCTGAGCATCGGCAGCTACTCCACCCCAAGGAAGAGCCCTGCCAGGCACGCACAGCCCCGTCATGTTTTCTTCGAACGTGGCGCAGCCTTGTACTCCTGCACGTTTGAAATCCCAGCCTCCGTGTGGCAAGCCTGGGCAGATACGTCTACACAGCTTCCCTCTGCAGTCCAGCTCTCACTGTGACAAGCTGCTTAGAAATGCCTCTGCCCCTAAAGAAACAACACACCCCTCCTGCCACCTTCCTTATAAGACTCTGAGAGAAGCAAACCCTGAAAGTCTCTCGTTCTGTTTTTCTCCCCAGTTCTCTCTGGAGAACCTCTGTGGACAAACAGAGTGCTTCCTGCTATTCCAAGCCAGCGGGGACACAGCACACCAGCTGACGAGAGTGAGCACCCCGGCAGTCCCACCAATGGTGAAAAGTGACTGTGCCGCTAACCGCAAGAAATAGAGATTCTATATATTTTCAGCTCTCAGAGGATGAGATGACTCTAGTTTGTAAGAACGAAGACTGTAGTAAGCTGCATTCTATAAGCCATTCAGTTTTATAATTCAAAATTCTTTATTTCAAATAAAGATACTTCCTAAATAAGCCCTTAGAATCTTTGAGTGTGCATATATTGTAAGTCTGTGACTTTCTGTGCCAAAATTAAAAGACAAAATACGTTAGCAGGGAAACTTAGCTATGTTTGGTTTGCTTTGTGGCGTGTTTGCTGCTTTTTGTTGTTGTTGTTTGGTTGTTTTTTTGCTGAATGATTTTATGTTTTGAAAAAAATATGTATGCTTTGCTGAATAAAAAACAGAAAAACACACTTCCCAGACATGTTCTTCACATTTATTGTAATTCCACCTTGGACTAATGAAATTTAATTAACATTAAAGTAATAATGCCTATAATCAGTCACAGTTTATGGCTTTTAAATGTACAATCCTCTGCAAAACATTTTCTGACGTTGCCAGTTCCTGGTGACAGCCCAAGTCACTTGACCATGTTTTTCTCACCCGTGTTATTTGATTATTTCCACCTGCTGTTCTCTTGATTGTTCTAACAGTGAGAAGGTCATGTGAGTTGGAAAGGTCTACATCCTGGCCTGACAGAATTGAATAGGCATTTCTCACACATTCCTCAAATACTCTACATATTTATTCTTTTTTCTGTTTCAAAATAATGGTCTCTGCCTACTCAAGACCTTCCCAAACTTAAGACTTAGCAAAGTTTTTAAAGACAGCTATTAACTGCAGATCTCCTTACTAAGATGTTTATGTGTTGTGTGGATTGATTTTGGCTAGAGGTCTGTATAAAGTTCCAGGCTGAGCCACATAAGATGACGGTCACTCTATGTTTTTTCTGAACCTGCATATTATTTTGTAAGTATCTCAAGTACCTGTATAACATTTACCACTTTATATTAGTATTATTTGTTTAGCGAGGTCAGACTCTACCATTAACTAGAAGAAGCTCTTCTGGGGCCAAATCACAATTCTTTGGCTTTGTCCTTCTAAAAATTTGTACAGTGCCCAGTACAAAGTAGGCACTCAGTCTTTTCTGAAGGAAGGAAGGGAAGGAAGTAGAGAGGCAGAGAGGGGGTTGGCAAGGGAGGAGGGAGATTCACTGCGTGATAGTGAAATAGGTCACTAGTCCACAATCCCATTTGAACAATGATACTTGTCTGAATCAGAGACGGTAAAAGGGAAAGCCAAGCTAGGCAGTAGCTAGAAGGAGGGCAAATCCCATTACAAACAGAAGAGCTCTCAGAACATAGCTTCTGAAGAGTTTTCTTTTTTGTTTCATTTTGTTTGCAGGCTGTTTGTATCTTTGAAGAATCATTCTCTATAAGCATCCGACTGTGCAGCTATTCAGTTGTGTCAAGAGACTACTGCTAAATCCACGTCCATCCACGAGTAGATACCTGGCCTCCACTGCCTAGATTAGTCAGGATAGGCCAGCTTCCATTTTAGTAATAAACAAGCCAAAAATCTCACTGGCTAACAAAGTCTGTTTCTTATTCACAGTCCATGTCCCACACCAGCTGACAGAGTTGGCTGAGGTAGATTCCATTTCAACATGTGCTTCCTTGGTGGCAAAAGCAGAGGAAATGAGAGGTGAGTATTATCATGTCCTCTAACATTTCATTTGCTAAATCACACGGGCATGCCTACCTTCAAAGGAAGTAGAGAAATGTCATCCTTCTATGTGTCTGAAAAGGGGAGAATTGGAATATTTATGAATTATCCAAAAGATTGCACACTAACCGAAGCTCAGGCCCTGAGTGATTATCTAAGGACACTGGTACACCCTTCCTATAAGTAGATCACTAAGAGGTCAAAGCAATTTGAGAACAAAAGTGTACAGCTATAGAAAAAGACACTATCCCCTAACACCTGCACTTATTTATGTATGCATACCCACACAGAATCTTCTAATGTTGGAATTTCCCTCCAGTTTGATTTAGGATTTGTTTTTTTGGCTATGAAGAAATATGCTACTCACTACCACCTCTGTAACTAGAGCAGCTGTCCTTTTGCCACCAGGTAAAGTTGCTTATTTAGGGTAGTTTCATCCTTGGCCAATGTTTCACTGGTCAAGTGATGGACCATCTGCAGTGCCATCCAGAAATACAAACATAACCATTAATGCTACTTTTGCCTCTACTTTTTGAAATATACCACTGCATGTCTCTACACAAGTGCATCCTGGCATTTTAAAGGTAATATTTTGAAAACAACCTTCTATAATCCACCTTGGGTTTAAATGGGGTAACTAAGAAGGAACGTATTTGACCTTAGTGTAAAACATAATAAAATATAATACCCAGGCTAAAAACTAAGTTAATGAACATGATAACAGCTCTCACATGTGCTAACTAACTAGCTTCTGATTGTCTTCAGGGGAAAAATGATATTTTAAAATCAGGAAATTCTATCAGAATCATATTGACATAGAAATGTAAATACTGGTTAGATAAAGACTGTCAACAAACTGTACGTTTCTGTCAAAACTATAGTCTTTCCAAGCAAATGCCTTCTTATTCTGACCTTTGTTCTAGTCTAAGCCTGGTTTTTGGGAGAGCTGAATGAGTCCCAAAACATCCCAGAGGTCAAATATGGGAAGTCAGTGAATAGATTTTATCAAAAGCTGAAGAGTTTCCAGTCAGCGTGGTACACTAGCATAACTGTCACTAGAGGGACAAAGGTATTTTTCACACCGATATATGAAAAACAGGAAATAACTCGTTGATTATTAAACCCCTAGTACAATTTTTATTAATAGTAAATGGTAAATCCCCTTGCAACTGCTAGTTGCCTACAAAGTAGGGAAAATGAGAACAAACGAAAGACTCCAGTTCCCTTAGGAGGTTGAGATAGAACCTAACTGGTTGATAGTAAAGATAGGAAGCTGAAGTTTTTGGAGACTGGGGCCAGCTGTACGATGGTAAGGTGGGGTGGAGGATGAAGGAGACTGAAATTGGCCCCACATGGGCCATGAACCCAAGACATGAACCCAGATACAAGCAGACGACCATGAGCACCATCTCCAGTGCACGGAAAATGAACCTGTGCCAGAAACATAACAGTGAGTGACATAAGAGAACGAAGGAAGGAAATTATCTCCATTACTTCTATTCATGTGACATAGAAGTACTCCAAAAAAGGCTTTAAAGACAAGCCAATTACACTTACTACGTAGACATGGATAATAAAAAGACAGGTTATGAGGAAGTAAAGCCACATCTTAGAGCCCAGAGAATTGTCTTCTGCAGTGAGCAAGCCAAGGCTGACCTCAGCTACAGAAGGACAAGCTCCATTTTCCCCAATAACTCTTCATATATTGCTCACAGATCTCCAGGAGGTACAACTGCAACTTCATTTCACCAGGGCTCAAGAGTTAGGTTTGATCAAATCCCACCTATGAGATACAGGGCTGCAAGCATTATGCTCCTCAATCCAGTTAAAAAAGGAGCTCAAGACCCTAAAAATGGGCTCACATGAATACTACTGAGGCAAACGCTAACTGTATTGAAAGTACTTACTCAGACTGCCAAGCTAGACGAGAAGAGCAGAGTTTCTGAAGGTATGTAAGAGAAGAGGAAGAAGCAGGAGTGAAGCCACCCTGCATCATGTTTTCATGTTTTATAGACAGAGGGACACCGTTAGAGAAATTTTCTCAGGTAAATATGATAAAGCCAAATAAGCCTCTGAATTCAAGAAAAACTAAAAACCAAAGCAATGCTCTCATGTGTCCAAGTAGCCCATTCTAAAATATCAGTCCCAGTGTTCTCTGACCAAGTGTTCTCTGACCAAGGGATTTGGGAAGGGGAAAAAAACCACAAATACAGAGATAAAATAATTGAAAAGACATAGAAATCTCCCCTCCCTTGAATCTCTAGCCCTTGAGAGCCACCCATTAAATCTCCATGGTAGGGAGTTTAGTGAGCTGTCTCCATAACACCACCTGCCCTTTGCATGGCCTGTCAACACAGGATGAAGATTCAGACTTCCAGAAAGCCCTTTGTGTTATTCTAATAAAGGCTTATAAAGTGAATACAATTTACTACCAGGGTGTGCTGGAGCCAGCTATTACCAGCTTGCAAGGCTCAATTGTTAAATCCAGTATTCAGGAATTTTGTGAACTTGTTCAACCATTGGTCACTTGAAGTTGGCCATGATGGGAGTATTTACACCAGGGAAACTGGCAAACACTACAAATCTTTTTTGTAATCTTTAAGCATTAAAAGCACTTTAAATAATTTAAAGATACTCCTTTGATAACACTGATGTTGAAGAACAAGACTCATACCTATCTTGAGGGCAGTTATGACATACCTAGACCTTACTGTATTAAACTGTAATATTTCATGGGATATAATTTAATACAAGAGATAATAAAGCCCATATACTATGAATGCATGATTCAGCACTGCACCCAGAGTGGGATTTCCCCTCAGAGCTCATCATGAGCCATGTGGCACCTTAATGAGTATTCATGGATGATCACCATTTCCCCCGTTACCTCTTGAGCCTACTCAAGCTCACAGCTCAGTTTCGTCAGTTTTTCTGTTCAAGGCGCGTAGCCTGGTCTTAATGTAGGCAGCACTGTCTACTGGCTTCGTGTCTGATCTTTTACCATCCCCACACCCTGTTAACACTCAGGAAAGACATGTGTACCCTCTTCAACTCCCCTTGTAGCTAAGAAATAAGCACCGACTTCTGGGAAGGAGTCAACGTCAGGCAGGAAATGGATGTGACAGTGCCTTCCATTTGCCAGCGCTTCCAGAATTAGGGGTAAACAAGTGTTCTACAGCCAGGCAAAGTACAGATCTTGTATGCAGAAATGGATAGGCTGGGGTCTGAATTACTTGGCTATTTGCATAATCAATCACTGTTTGTTGGTAAGGAGGGAGGTTAGTTTAAATCACATGGCCCAAGAACTCAGGTGTCACTCACATAGGCAAGAAGGACTCCTAGGGATTCAGTCCTAATGTCAAGATCTGGAAATTGTCCTTTTCTGGCACCTACTCTCTGGCCTTGGCTTAGCTTTTTCTAGACCAGCAACAGGTGATTGTAACACATTTATGCATTCATTTTTTTCTTTCAACAAAAATTTATTGACTGCACTGTGGGAGGTTCTGTAGAAAAAATACATGGAGTGGAAAACAATGAATTTATATGACATTAAGTGATAAGACTTTTCATAAATTTATTAGAGAAAAAAGCCATTACTTAAGCTATGTATCCTCTGTTTTGGTTCTTTATTTTTTATGATTTGAAGCCAATAAGTTCTCTTTTAATAAAACTAAATATTAAGTCTCAAAATTGTTTCTCTGGTTTTATTCTTCCACTCAAAATTATAGAGTTCCACAAAGTTTCAGACCCTTAAACAAACAAACAAAAAAAGGGCTCTGGACATGAACAGATTTGAATAAAAACTGAAATGAAACTGAATACAGTGACTCACACCTGTGATCCCAGAACCTTGGGAAACCGAGGCAGGAAGATCACTTGAGGCCGCGAGTTTGAGACCAGCCTAGGCAACATAGGGAGACCTTGTCTGTACCAAAAAAAAAAAAAAAATTAGCTACAGATGGTGGCATGTGCCTGTAGTCCCAGCTATTTGGGAGGCTGAGGCAGGAGGATGGCTTGGCCCTGAGAGTTCAAGGTTGCAGTGAGCTACAATCAGGCCACTGCATTCCATCCTGGGTTATAGAGTAAAACCCTGTCTCAAAAAAAAAAAAAAGAAGAAGAAGAAGAAAGAAAGAAAGAAAGAAATGATAATCCAAACTGTTATCAATGTGCCTCTTCAAGATCCTGAAGCTCAGAGCCAGAGACTTTTTGTAGTTGGTACCAGATCAGAGTATCAAAAACTCTGGACTGGTTCTTACAATGTCTTAACCTTACTGGTTAGCTAAAAAAGAAACCTAGGTGTTGGCATCACTTACTATTTCTTTCTCATAACGATACTTCACGTTGATTTGACCGCCTTTATTCATCATCAGGTCTACCTGGGAAAGGGGAGCCGACTTGTGAGACTGCAGGAAGTGGGGAAGAGAACGGGGGACGCTGAAAGCTGGCCCTTTCCCCAGCCAGTCCCACAGCTAGTCAGGGCCACTCTCAGCCCAACCCAGGAGCGTGGAGTAGAGTTTCTCAGGGTGGAGGGGCAGGAGGACCAGGAGGCAGCAATTTCCCTTTATGATAATGACCCCAGCAGAAAGTAGAGAGGCGTTTATGGTACTCCCGAGGCACAGTGTTTTAATGGATCATCCATTACTTTCTCTCCCTTCACTCAACCCTATTAACACAACTGTTTACAAGAAGCAAAAGCAACTGATTTTTATGTCCCCATTTTTCTTAACCACTTACCCATTCTGTGGGTGTATTCATGAACTCTGGACTGGGGAGAAGGAAAGAAAGAGGCCTGGAAGACCAAGCAACTTGCAAAGCAGTTCCCCAGTAATGGAAAATTGGCTGCCGGCAGCAAAGATCCAAATATGTGTGCATACAAAGACATCGAGCCTAAAGTGAAAGCCACCACTCTCTTACTGTGTTTTCGGTGTAACGCTGGCTCTCACGACAGAAGCACAGAACAGTCAAAGAGGCTTCTCAAGTGTCTTTTATCTTCCACATTTGAATGTTAACTTTGCAGACTATTTTTAAATGGGAATTAATTTCGTAGAATGTGATGCTTAGCTCTGATTTTTTGTTACTTTAACATTTAACCAACACGAATGTATGAGTAATTGCTTTTCAGTTAAATTTCATCTGGAGAATGTGTCTTCTTGACAATTTTTTAAGAGAAAAAATGAATAATGTGGTGAAGAAGAATGACCATTTAGATTCAAAAGGCATACATTTTTATAAAATATGCCAGTCATTCCAACATTGCTAATGTCCTTTCTAATGAAAAATACTTGTTAATGATGACTTTCATCCTTTAATTAAAAATACCATAAAAAGTCGTGGTGGAGAGTATCAGAAGAAACTATTTAAGTAGTCTCTGATAAATCTGTTCTCTTGTTCTCATTCTGCTGCTAACTCTCCTTTCTGCAAGTGAAGATTGGTTTTTTTAAGCAACAGTATTGTGAACACCTATTATGTGTACTGTTCCAGGCAAGGGAACTGAACTTATAAATAAAACAAAATGCCTATTCTCATGAAGCTCTCCAGATTGCATTATAACAGATAAAACAACTGCAAAAACTGTTATTATCTCAGGTTCTATTTTCTGACTTTGTCCCATTGGTATCCCAGAGACTCCATCCCTCCTGACTTCCAATTGCTGGGATTGCTGCTGCTAATAGCCTTCATTTTCCTGGGTCTTATCTCCTGTGAGAATTGATATAATATAAAGGAAAAAATAGGAAATCAGAATGGAACACTCCACTTAATTTAGAGAGATTCTTTAAATGTTCAATAAAGACAAGGTTTCATTAAGAGGAAGTTTTCAGGAGTCCTTGACAGTGGAGAGGGAACTGGCGGCCACAGGGTGGGGCGTGAATAAAGGAGACTGTTACAGCCAGAGGGTGCGCAATGGGGGAGAGAGAAATAAAAATCAGGAACGGAAACAACATACAAACGTGCAGCAAAGAAGAAAACAGGAAAGAAAAGGAGAAGCAGATGGAGGACCTTGAACATTAAAAAATGTTTTCAGTTGAAGTCATAAATAAGGAAAAGGAGTAACAACAATAGCAACGGAGGCTCTTTGGTGCCAGTCCCGGTCTAAGCACTTGACATTCATCACAAACAGCTGCTATTTCTCAGGTGTTTGCTACTCACAGCCACTGTTCTGAGTTCTGTACTTACGCAAGTCATCCTGTTTAACCCCCGTGACAACCCTACCAGGTAACACTGTGCTCAGTTTACAAAGAAGAAGGTCACACAGACAGCAAGAGGCAGGGCCAGGATTCCAGCCCCAGCAGTCTGCTCTAGACCCTGTCTTCTAACCCTGCACACACTGCTTCCCTCGGAGAGCGGGCTGCTGCCAAGACTGCCAGTGCTAAGACCGTGGCCTCCTCTTCTTCCTGGGCACAGGGCAAACTACTTCTAGCCCCTTGCAGTGGGAGGAGGCGTGGGCTGATTCTGAATGTGAGCTATGGTGATGTGCCTGACTTCCCTACAACCTCTGACAGGGCCATTCACACACTCTCTATTGTTCTATTCCAGAAATCAGATGCAGAGGACCCAGTGGAGGACCCAAAGGCCCTGGAATATGGCAGAACCACTAGACAGAAGCCATCTGAGCCCAGCTGCCAAGCACTCAATTGGACTTAATGTTTGCAAGAAATCACCTGCCTAGTATTACACCACTGAGTTTGAGGAGTTATTACAGTAGTTATTACTTACCCTGATTAACAAATAGCGGAGGCTAATAGTGATCTTAATAAAAGGTGATTTTTATCAGTATGCCTTAAAGCAAAAAGTTAGGAATAGAGTTAAGATGGGAGATAATTAGAACACAGGGAATACACAGATGGACATCGTTCAATCGATTCAGTCATTGCATCACCTGGTTCTAAGGGAAGGAAGACTTTTGCGATTAAGACCTCTTTTTTTATCTGCAAAAGCTCCTTGTCCTCTGTAAGTGTAAAGGAGAATCTCAGCAGGGCGACAGAGTGGCTATTGGCTTTGCTTGTAGAGCCACCACGTCTTCAGAATTCTTGGTGACAAGTAACCTGGGCTAATGCGGAACTTGTACGCTCTTGGAGGCCAAGGAGGCTTGTTAGCCCAGGGCTGGTCAGGTGCATCTCTTAGTAGAGTCATCCTGAAACTGTCTTGGGGTCCCCGAGCCTGTGGCAGAGATCTCTGTCTTCGGGCCTCCTTCTCCTTCGGTGTCACAGTTGTGGGGAGGTCAGTGAGAAGCTGGACTCCTGGGTTCGATCCATGCACATCACCCCAAGGATTCCCCAGGCCACGTTCCACACGCTCCTCCCTGCTCTCAGTGTCTGAGCATCCAAGGCCCTCACTCCCAGCTCCGGACAGTTGCTTCTTCACTTTGATATCTGAACCGCTAAGTCACTGCTGCTTCTGGGGTTGGTGACCACTGGGGGCGCAAGAGGAGAAAGGGTGTGGAATGGGGACTCAGAAGGGTCTTCGGTGCTCTCCCAGCCACGGAATGCCGGCCAGGCTGCACTGGTAGATGGCCCTCTCTTCTCACGTCCTGCCGATCACCAGAGCACACGTGGTTATTGCTTTGTGAGTAATGAGGGAGAAACAGTCTGGTGGTGGTACATGGAGAACTCAGAAGGAAAGGAGATGAATGGAGCATGGCCATTGCCTACTCCTCTCTCCTCCTGCCTAAATGTCCTTGAAAGATCCTTCTAGATTCACCTCTGCCATGGGGGTGGGAGAAAAACCCAGGGATGCAGAGCCAAGGCAAGACTGTATGGAAAGACTGACATCTTAGAAGCCTGCCAGCCTAAATCCCCAGCCAGGATAGGACCCAAATGTTCTCTGAAGGTGAATAGAAGTGATCTTGTGTAAAACAAGGACAATCTTTGAACTTTCTGTCTTTTTAGCCTCCTAGGCTTGGCTCTTGGTCAAGCACTGCAGTTATTTTGGCTGGTGAGTTCCCAGGCTAATAAAAAAAAAAAAAATCATGCTGTGTGCCCTGGAGAAACAATGAGCCAACTAGTATCCTGAGCACCTCCCAGAACCAGAGGGTTCTTGATTTGGTTGTAACATAGCCTGATGTACATGCTTATAATCTAATGCATATCCTTGAGAGCAAAGTATGATTTATTTCAATCTCTCCTGTGAGTAGCTGTCAATACCATAAAACCACAGAACTTTAGAACTAAAAGATTCTATGAAACTTCATTTCTTTCATTTATAAAATGAATATGCTGGACTAGAACATCTCCAAATATCCTTCCAGCTGTAAAGGTCTATGATTATGTACATATAATATGTGTGTATGACACGTGCATGCAAAAGGAGGCCATAAAGTATCGAGTCATGCTTTTTTAAATATTCCAAAATGAATACATAACCCATTTTTTTGTAGTCTCAGCAGAGTGGGAACATGAAAGCAATTTTCATCTTGCCCATTACTCCAGCGTAAACCCACTGTGTAGACCATTTTTCCAGGCTACAGAAAAAATCTCAGGCAGGCCCCATAGCTTTTTCCAGGCCCCAGAACAGACTGTGATTTCAAAAGTTGAGAACAGTTGAATATCAAAATTCCAACCTTATTCTCATCTAAACTTCTAGCTCAGGTCTGCTTCAGGCCCGGAAGCCTGCAGTGGAGGGAGGACTGGGTACTGGTGGCAGCTTCTCTCCTTTACCCAACTCTTCTCCAGCTCCCTGGCAAATGCTTTAGAGCCCTCAGGGTCAGACCCGGGCAGAGAGGGAAGAGGGAGAAGGTGCAGCCTTGCAAGGCCTGGAGAGCTGCACTCTGGCCTCAGTGTCCCTGGTGCCAGCTACAGCAATGCTGCCTCTTTCTCCAAGGGGACTTATATTAAAAGTCATCTTTACTCCCGTGCTGGGAGCAATTTCTGTCCTCCAGCCGGCATCTTGTGTCTCACACCAGCCCGTAGGGTCTGGCTGCTCCTTCTTTATGGGGGCCCGTCCTCTGCTCCAGGAGGTTCTCTTGGGCACGATCCTTTAAGATGATATTGGTTCCTGCTTGGTGCTCAGGAAACATCACTCTCGCAGCTCACTCCTGAGACACCTTCTTTACTCATGGGTGGGTCTCTCCTGACGGTCTCTTTGAAACCCTTCCCTTGTGGCTTGAGGTCAGAGGTCGCACCCTCCCCACCTTCTCCATGGAGAATGAAGGGGAAGGGCCCCAGCTGTGCAACGTTCCCAAGGGCATTCTCTCCCTCTGCAAGTCTTTTCAACTTCCCAACCTCGCAACCAGTGCCTATGAGGTCCAAAGCGGATAATGAGATTTTGTCAAAATTGGTTTATACCTCTTAGTATGTCCTGCCTGGGTACTCTAGCACCTCTGTTTAGGATGTGGGGACTTTGGACACCTATTCTTTTGTTCTTGATCAAGTTCACAAACAGGTGAGTAGCTGAGGCTCAGAGAAATTAAAATATCCAAACAGTCATTTGCCTTTAGTTATAAATAGGATTTCACATAAAACAACTCTCTCAAAACATTTGAATATTTCAATTTTATTCCAATTCAAACATTTCTAGAGCAAAAAGTACTTTTGATGATCCAATTTTGAGTCTACCAGTTCACTGAATGTGTTTTTTTAGTTTGAGTACATAAAGTAACTAAGATCTAATAAAATTAAACAAAATAAAAATAACATTTTGATTCGGCTCAGGAAATTAATTTTGTTTATTCAGCTTTCAGTTCATAATTCAGTCAGGTCCTGACTATAGCACTGACCTTACTGACACCGTTCCTCTGTATGGTGGTTTAAGCAAGAAGCATTAAAATGGTACAATTTCCTCTCTGTGAAGATGGAAATGGAATAATTTAATCCAAGGAGACTGGCTGTTCCTGTTAGGTCTCTGCAAACTGTTCTATGACAAGTGTGGGTAGGGGTGCGCTAGATGGCAACTGCAAAAATCAGATATATATGAAGTTAGCTGTGGGTTTGAAATGAAAACTCAGATACATAAGATACAATATTATGTATAGCCTCTGCCAGATATACTCAAAATATCAGACATGTAAACATGTTTGCTCCAGGAAGCTGTTGAAAATTCCACTAACTCATAAATAATGACCTCACTGTGCCCCACAATTACCTCCTTTTACCCAGTACATTTTAGCAATTGCATTCCCATAAGCAAACAAAAAAACGGCTTGTTAGTTTATTATTCACTTACCTATTAGAGATGGAAAACAAGTGGTCCAGTTGAAAAAGTTTAAAACAATCCCTAGGCCGGGCGCAGTGGCTCACGCCTGTAATCCTAGCACTCTGGGAGGCCAAGGCGGGAAGATTGCTCAAGGTCAGGAGTTCGAAATCAGCCTGAGCAAGAGCAAGACCCCATCTCTACTAAAAATAGAAATTATCTGGACAACTAAAAAATATATATAGGAAAAATTAGCCGGGTATGGTGGCGCATACCTGTAGTCCCAGCTACTCAGGAGCCTGAGGCAGAAGGATCGCTTGAGCCCAGGAGTTTGAGGTTGCTGTGAGCTAGGCTGACACCTCAGCACTCTAGCCAGGGCAACAGAGTGAGACTCTTTCTCAAAAAAAAAAAAAAACAATCCCTAAACAAGTTAAGTGATGTCAATTTTGCATTAACATTTCCAGGCATCTAATGAATGGCTAGATGCATATTGTCAACATATATCAAGGATAAGCAGGAAATCTATCGCCCTGAGGTCAGGTTCGCTTAATGCCAGTGAATAGTCCTTGGGGCTTTAGAAAAAACGATCTGAGTTTTAATTACCACCGAAATAAAAGGGAAAAAAATGAAAGTGACTTTATTTAAATATTATTTCAATGGAAGAAATAACAAGTGGTTTGGCTTCTTTCCCTACCCTTGAAAAATAGCATGACCCACGGTAAGTGCTCAATGAATATATTCTTTATGATGAAAGCAACATAAGGACAAAAACGTTCTCAGGACAGGCCATGTCATTGAACCACTTTTGCCCACAAGCAGTGGTTGGAATCACAATCATTTATTCAGTAATTAATTGTGTCAGCACTCCCTAAGGCGTTGGAAGTGGTACAGTCAACCAGACACGGTCCTGCCCTTGATAGACTTACAATTATTAGGGAGACGAGCAAGTAAACGCCGGGCACTGACAATAGAGTAAGGTAAGGCTCTCCGTGGGGGTGCTCTGTTGGCTCTGCGAGCACCTAACAATCAGAAAAGACTTTAAGAGAGATTCATATCTCTAACCTTGGATCTAAAAAATGAGTTTGATTGGCTAGGAAGAGAAGAGAAAAATTTCAAGAACTTTACATGCAAAGGCTAGGAGGTGAGAAAGGGGTGTTCAGAGAACTGCAAAGCATTCAGTAAGGCTGCAAGGGGAGGGTGAGGGTAAGGGGAAAAGGCCAGAGAGGCCAGCAAAGAACACAAAATGAAGATCCTTGAAGGTCACCTTGAAGGTTGAGAAATTTAGACTTTGTCCTCAGGATTACCCTTCATCAAAGGGTTTGTGTAAATGAGGGGTGGCAGTGTGATATGCTCAGATGTGAATATTTAGAAAAAACACCGGCTGTAGAATGGAAAAGAAGGGGACAAAAATGGAGTTAGAGCCGGGCGCGGTGGCTTATGTCTGTAATCCTAGCACTCTAGGAAGCCGAGACAGGAGGATCACTTGAGATCAGGAGTTCAAGACCAGCCTCAGTGAGACCTTGAACAGAT